>RJVU01019258.1:7935279-7954049 GCA_003731715.1 Anabarilius grahami | reverse complement strand
GTGAAGCACAGAGCAGCCGAGTTTGAAAAATCCTTATTTGTCCGGGAGAGCAGAAGGAGTTCGTCTGTTTTGTTGGGAAGAGAGCGGAGATTCGCCAGATGGATGCTGTTCTGCGCATTCTCTTGAAGCGTCTAAACAGCGCTGCCGCTGCGCCGACTACAACATTCAACAAAGCGTCTGAATAATCGAAATCCGGTAAAAGATTTTGTGGTGTGTACTGCCGAATGTTTAGCAGTTCATCCCTGGTAAAACTGATGGTGTTTGAAAAACAAAAAACAGGAAAAACTAACAAAAACACAACAAACACTGAAGAGCTGAGCACTGAGGCTGCCATGCGCGACGCCAATGATGAACTATTCTAAATTAAGTCCAGGAAACAGCCTTTATATGTCTTTTTAGTTTTTTTTTTATTTCTAACGTGTCTTTTTAATAGTAATGAGTTATATTACACATATGTGAACATTTCTGCACCACTAGCATCACCTGTTTACAAACAGGATTTCTGAATGCTCCACTTATCTTCAATTAGTTAGAGAAACAGATAGTCTTACCCCAAACTAATTGTTGGACATGTTGGGTTGCTTTGAAAGTTCCACAGATACAGTGTTTACGCTTTAAACAGGCTATTTTCCCCCAGCAAACACTACATTTTGCATAAAATTACAACTTTAAGACTCAGGAGTTGCTGCCAAACATAGCCTCAGCAGTGGCCTGAATGGAGGTGCTCTGGTAAATGGTTATCCTACCACAGTTAGCACTCATTCACCAACTTTCAGCAAATCAGCTGTTGCACATCAGGAATATATATTTATGAGCAAAGATGATAAGTTTTATAAACATAGCATTTCTCAAATCATTCCTATGGCCCTGCTATATAATATTTGTAGTACGAGACAGCATTCCTTTAATCTCACTGTCTAATGCTTATATAACTATTTGTATGACATACTACTAGGTTTTTTCCCATAGAAAAAAAAGTTTAGGGTCTTTTGCAGTGTATTATGCAGTACAGTGAAATTGTTCCTGTCTCTCAGTGAGAGAGACGGCAGAGTAAATGATAGCACGTCAGTCCTTTGGTCTGGCCTTCAGCGTCAGCGGAGCCTGAACTTTAAATATCAAACACAGCCGCATTTACTGCAACTGTCTGTTACTGTCTGACAAAGACCACAGACTCAAGTACAGATCTACAGGGCTCAGTCTGAACGCATGAATGCACAGGGATGAACACAGGGAACTAGGTGTTTTCTTGTGAGCGAGTGTGTGATGTAAGAATCCTGTGAGTTGTATATGTTTGAATCAGAGTTTCCTCTTCGCACATACAGTACATCCTTAAAACTTACACTACAGAAAAATATCCAGTTTCTTTTGATATCATTTCAGAAAATAGCTACTGTAGAAAATAGACTACAGAGAGTGTACGCTGTGAATTTTTATTTTCTGTCCTTCACAATTGTTACTTGTCAAATTGTACAACAGAACACAAATTAGATCTTGCAAAAAAGCTAAGGCAGACATCAACAGTCTTTTATTACATACTGCACAGTATACAATTATGCAGACTTTATACAATACCAGGGTTCCCACTCTTTTTCAGCGATCATTTTCCAGGACTTTTCCAGGACATTTCAATTTTACTATGGCAGGAATAAAAGACAAGGATCATGCCCTAAAGTAATATATTGCTCTCCAAGTCTTTAAAAGGCGTACAGTTTATTGCCATGACTTAACTATAAAATCAGTTTTTAATGAGCTCTCAATCATACATTATGTCTATGGAAGCTTGTTTCCGCCACAGAATAAAAAAATTTAAAAAGTCAATTGCAACTTTTTATCTACCTATTCTGACTTTTCTCGCAATTCAGAATTTATATCACAATTATGTGATTTATAATTATGACTTTATAACACAATTGCGAGTTTATAACATCACACAATTCTGACTTTATAACAATTGTGAGTTTATATCATGCGATTCTGACTTTATATCAAGCAATTGTGAGTATATATCACAATTATGTAAGCCTGCAATTGCAAGAATTTTTTAGAATTTTGAGATAAAAAGTTGCAATTACCTTTTTCTTTTTTTTATTCAGTGGCAGAAACAAGCTTGCATGGTTTATTGCCATGACTTAACCATAAAATCAGGTTTTAATATGAGCTCTTAATCATACATTATGACAAATTGTTCTCGTTACCAGTTTCCATTTCATTGCAAAAAATATTGGAACTATTTAAATGTTTTGTTTAACTATTTGAAAATAAAAACATTAGTCAAAGACAAAGTCGATGAACAACAAAGACATCCACAATACGTAATAGAATATGTGGCAGGTCTATTAGTCTGCATTTACGCAATGCACACATCTCTTTTGATGTTAGAATTTTTTCTGTCCCGTCCAATGCTGGTTATCACCAGGCAATCAATATAATTTTGGATTCAATCCCACATTTAAATAAGTTAGTCTTTCCCAAAACTTTGCAGTGTGTATATTTAGCAGCATGAAAAAAAATTTTTTTTCAAATTGCAAATGGGGTATATACAGATTTTCCCTTTTTAATCACTGCAGCTGTCAATCACTTCAGCGGAAACTCACAAAGTTCTGCACTGTTGTGAAAACTCCTGTTATAATCAATGAAGCTAGCTACGCTGCTACCCTTACTGAACTTATATTGCATAAAAATTATTAGTTAGCAAGTTACTAAATTAGGTAGCTGCTTACCAATTACTATTTACTGCATACATTTGAGCAGTTATAGTTAACTGCTGCAAGTGGCAACACAAAACTAAACATCATCATTGAAAATACTACTCACATCAAAACTCAGCATTCCTGAACATCGCACTTTCTGCAACTAACAGTAATTGGTTTTGGCCAGTGATAAACTATGTTCTCAGCTGAAGAACTTTCTAAAAAATAATTTAAGGACAACAACAAGATTTTACAGGACATTTTACATTTTCTCTTATTTTCCATGTGTTTTCCAGGACTGGAAAGTTTGTCATCAATTTTCCAGGTTTTCAAGGTTTTCCAGGACGAGTGGGAACCCTGAATACTTTTGTCACAACTGGCGACTTTGACTGGATGATCAGTTGTATCTCATTCTGACATCCTCATTGATACACAAAATTGAAGTGGCACTGCAAAACCCATACAAGCTCTTGTGGCATTGTTGGAATGAAAGAGGGAATTTGTTAAAAACAAATTGATTTATTTTTCACAAATGATAACGATGAAGTTAACGTGAAAAGTTGCATATCATATAAACTAGCTAGTAACATTTTTAACTGGACCCTGTTTCTTAACTTAGTCTGTGAAGGCCAGATTAGAAGTTGTCTCATCTGGAGAAACACAATTTAAAGTCACCATGGTTTTTTTTTTTTATTGGAATGTTGCAGTATTTATTATAAATAATTTATCCATGCACATTATTATTATTATTTTAAATTCATGTGCCCTCATTATCTTTAATTAAAATAACTTCCCCTCCCACTTGCAGTGACATCTCTTTTCTGATGAAATATTTTTTTGGCAATATCAAATAACAGCGGTCCAATCAAGTTCTGTCCTACATTTTATTTTTTTTCTTGTTCGAGAAGCAGTTTAATTTTGATATATGTCACAATAGAGAAGAAACGACTACACAACTTCCATATAATGGTGACTTGTGAGAAAAAAAATACATGAATTACATGTATATAGATAGCAAAAAGTAGGGCACACTAAAAGTAGGTTCTTCAATCTGCCACTGTGTCTATCCATAGGTACAGAGCAAAAACAGACTGCATCTTAATAATCATCTCTTTAGAAATGTCATGCTTCAAGTCAAATAATACAAATAGGATTCATTTTGTCTCAAGCCCAAAATTTCAGTTATAAACTTTATCACAGTGCAACAGGGCAACCTTTTTTCCAAGTTTGTGGTCATGGAGTTGATTGGCACGGTTGAAGAAGAGATAAAGGCATTTCTAGAGAGGTGTGTCATAACATCATCAGCACTGGGTGGATGTTTTTGGCATTGATAGTTGGCTGTTGTTATGCTGTATACTTTGCTTAATTGCTTCTCTGTTAAAAAAAAAGAAGCTCTTTAGCAGAGTGACAGTTGTGTGTTCATGTTTCAACAGATCCCGGTCAGTTACAGCCAAACTTTGAGACACAACAGAAGCAAGTGAACAGAAACTGCACATTTGGCATTTTCTTCAAACACCCTCAAATGTCAATATGTGGCACTGCAGGGGTGGAGTTTGTATATAGATATAGTCAATATGTTTGTACTTCCTGCTCGCATACCTTATGTGAACATAAACAGTGAACATCCCGACCTCTTGGTTACAAAAAGTACAGCATCCCAAATGAACAAATGTTAGGTACATTGCAAAACCTTCAGTGCTACATGTGGTAACATTTCAATTTACTGGTTTTATTTAAGACAAATATATGACACAAACTGACTACATTACATAAACAAATGTCTTTTTTTAGGTTTCTTAAAGAGCAGTGAATTGGCTTGATGAGTGCAGATTCCTTTTCTGTGTTGACTTCCTATTTAAACCAGACTTTACTTGATGTCACAGTCTAAGACCATGATTTGCTATGTCCATTATTTTTTAAACAATAAATTCACCAAAAAGTAAAATGCATAATAGCTTTAAAAATAGTCTCCACCACATCTTTAAAATAATTCAGGCCTCTCTCACATTAATGTTTTTTTCTATTAGATAAAATAAATAATTATATAAAAATAATTATAAATAAACACATACATAATCTAATTTGGTAAACTGATATTTTTTGTTTTTTCATTAAAATTAGAATACTAGAAACAAAACTTCTGTTTATGTGTGTGTGTCAAATTATCATGGTGACACAAAGCATCATTGTCCGTTATTTGACCCAATTTCATAAGGAGCTAATCCAAATTAGATTTTCATCTGAAAAATCTAAACATGCTTAAGTGTGCCACAAGCGGTTTTCTAAAGACATTTACAGAAAGCGAAATTTCTGAGTGACACTGGCAGAGTGATCGACATTTTTACCTCATGATGATGGAAAGATCATCTTTGCTTAATGATTGTTTGTACACCATTTATTTATATATTGAATAGGCATTTATCTTAGAACCAAACAGTCACTAGGTTATTATGATTTTGATATGCAAGTAGTCTTTCATTATCTTATGCGATGCTACCTTACTATCAGACAGTTTTAGCCATCTAACTCTAATTTTTATAAAAATTTAAATCTTGGATTAAGTTTGCAACCCTTTCTGAATTAAAGAAATATGCCATTTTAAATCTATTAACCTACTCGAAAAGAGTGTTAATTTTATTTATGACATTACAGACAAAAATTTCAGAGACCAAAGTTATCAAGTGAATTTAAAAGCTTTCCTGTGCAGTTATGTAACCACATTCAAGATAAATAAAAAAAACTAAATAAAACCCATAAATGAAAATAATATTTGTGAGTTTATGCACTGTTTTAATTAACCTATCCAGCAAGTGTATTATTTATAATAACATAAATAATGAATAATAATATATTCTGTGACTAACATGGAGTGCTTTTCCAAATATATTCACAGTAACAACAACAAAAATTTGAAAATGTATTTTATTATTTTCTCAGATCTAGACAAGGGAAAAGAGTGCCAAGTATGTTATCACATTGATTTTTGTCAGTCAGTTGCAGTGGTGAATGTGCAGAGGTAAATATTCAGCTACACACACATTCTGAAAGTGACAATGGCATACTACCATCTGATACCATCGCTGCACCATGGTACCACCACAGTACTATTGTAAGAGGAGCAGAAAATATGATATGACAACCAATTACGTGCAGCTACAAAATAGTACAACCCACTTTGTGTGTGTGCGTATGTGGAAAAGGCTAGCACTGATTCACAAAGCTCTGTTTCACAGGAGGGAATTGGCCATCAGACACAGAAACACTCATTTCCCATTTTTGGGGGGGGTTGTGGGCGGTGTCAGAAAAAGACATTAGAGCCGAGCGCACTGTTCATTAGCAGATGAGAGTGGCGGCAGGTATGTTGTCCCATTAATTAAAATAATCACATCATAGGTGCTGGAATAATTCATTAACTCAGATTTAGTTAAGGCTTAATTTAATATGTCACTGTTGGTCAGGAGGACAGAAGAATTGAAGAGAGGAAAGACGATGAGGATATTATGCTACTGGATTGAAATTGTCAATTTGTGTTGGGCCGCTCCGCTGGGGACAGCTTTCCCTCTTTCTGCAGATCTATCATTTCATGAAAAAGAAAAGGAGGCAAACGAATGGGGGAGGAAAATCAGTCGCCTACTATTTTTAACTGCCCCATAAATCTGTTTTTAAATTCCCTTCCATTTAAAATACCCTGGTGAAGCTTGCCTTCATACGGCCTGTTAAGTACCACAATCCATGCATGGCGCTACATTTATCCTAACAGTGTAATTGGTCCAGCTCCCTCGGCTGGTGGCTCAGTTACCGGTCCTCCCCCAGGCCTGCAACCGGGAGAAATCCCAAATCACCCAAGGATCCCACGCACAAAGACCCGGCAGAGAAAGACGGGGAGAGAGAAAGACAGGTACCCCCTCTACAAATATCTACTCCAGTATTTCTCAGCATTTTTGTCTTCTATATTACCACAGGGCTGGCAACAATGCTCTGGCATCCCTTTATCGACACCAGTGGAAACGACAAATTTAATATGAATGAAATGTCAATGAGATGCTTAACAACAGATGCTTAACAAAAGTCATTGTGTATGCTGACATATAATTATCATTTGAAACTCGACTTGGTGCAAAACATCCCATCATTTGTACAAATGTCAAAGGGAAATGTGTATTTTCATAACCAATATCATCGGCAAAAATAAGAACACGAATACCCATGCATCACTGGTCAAAACTGGTTCAATTTGTAGAGCTAGTTGCTGTGTCAGGTTGTTCAGAATGTTCAAACAAACAATGCAAAGTTTTACAAAAAAAATGACAGAATAAATAATCAGATGTTATTAATACAAATAACTGATGACTAAATAACTTATGTAATTTCTGTTTTATAAATTTTACTTAATCCATACTGTATAACCCAAATCCTTACTGGAACCTGTTTAAGTACCCCTTAGGGGAAGTGTATCCCTGTTTGGGAATCACCAAGCTACTCCATGCTGGCTAATAGTTCCACAAGAGGGAAGTGTGTTTGTGTACGTTTGTTTGAGATATGGACTGGTTCTACAGTCAACAGATGAAAAGCATCGCACACACACACACACACTCTGAAACACCCTGAGCACATTTGCAGTGCGGCACCATGCACGTTACAATTACGTGCGGGAGGACAAAAGCCTGAGAGAGGGGCGGCAGAAGGCCGACTGGCAGCGAGTTTCACCTGCAGCTAAACTCAGAGGAGGGGCCGGAGAGGGTGAACGGCGCATAATCAAGCCCAGCACTAATTTAGAGACTCCAGCTGCTCCTGCCAGAGGGGCCTAGGAACACCTACCACTAACCCCAGACGCCTCCGCTCACTCGCTTTTCCTGTTAATCATCCAAACGACCTCCTCCTCTCTGCGCTTCATGCATGCCAAAACAAAGAGGCAGCAGTGTCAAACACCTTCAAATGTCAATATGTTTGGGGTGGCACTGCAGAGGCAGGGCTTGTATATAGGTTATGCTTCTTGCTTGCATACCTACATTTAAGTCCACTTTTTTATGCCTTTCCCTCAGGAACTTCCCTCCGTCTCGTTCATTCGGATGCATGTCATTGTTTACATTGCAATGAGTGCCCACTACTGGCGGAACCCTTGGCAATAAATGGAATGCCCTAAGCCCTTGATCACTTTTAGGTAAATTACCACTGCGAGTTGCTGTTGTGACATCACAATCGTGTTGCATTGTGGTCTATGGATCTGCCTAAAGTATACATATGAGTAGACTCACTCCCTCTGTCAAAATTGAGGGGACGAGGGTCTGTCCAAATAAACTTCCCTCATCCACTTGACGAAGTATAACACACTTCAAAATGGCTTTTCCCCCGAGGGGAAGTGCTTAGGGAAGTTTGCGAGTGTATGTCTAAAAGTGGAGTTAAAAATAGGGTAGATTTTGAAAAATGCTGTTGGACATTGTTGATATTTGAAAATCAACCCAAACAAACCCACCCCTCTCTTCATTGCTCCGCCTCCAAAACTCACACTCCAATTCCTAACTACCCTGCTCCGAGTCGGTCTCGAACTCCGGCCCCGAACTCCGGCCCGATCGCTGCTGGCAGGCAAGGCGAGTGCACTAAAAATGTTGTTAAACACCACATTCTCTAGCAGTCATCTGTGTGCAGTAGTTTAACTGCACAACTCTCACTCTCACTCTGTTGCACACGCAGTACGAGTGGATGTATGATTATCACAGCTGACACACAATAAAATGCTTCAGAAAAAATAAAGCGCAGTTGATGAATGAACGACAAGGAAGCACAAAAAATTCACGCAAGAGTAAATACAAAGTGTTCGTTGTTAGTCGCCAACAGCACAGCAGCTACAGACAATCAAAACCCAGTGTTACTCACATGTGAAGTTTGGTTACACGTTTGTTGTTGGTGTCGGCCCGGCTAACTTCCAAAGTGTTTTTGAAATTCTACTTACTCCACTTTTAAATGCAGCCCTTATACCAGGGGTGCCCAATCCCAGCTCTTTAAAGCTGGATACTGTATATAAATATGTCCAACTTTATCCACATACACAAAGTATATCTACAGTGTCATACATTTTTTTTAACTATATCGTACAGCTATTATCGTTCAGATCTAATCTGCTAAATGCTACTATAAAGCATGAAAATATTAAGATATTATAAAGCAATAACATCATGATTTTTTGTAAAGATGCTTTGAAACAATGTGTATTGTGAAAAGAACTATAAAAAATAAATTTGACTCGACTTGACTTGACTTCATTTAGTGAAAAGATGTTATAGAGCAGGGATGGGCAAACTTGGTCCTGGAGGGCCACTGTACTGCAGAATTTAGCACCAACCCTAATCAAGCACACCTGAACCAACTAATCAATGTATTTTGGATTACTAGAAGGCTACAGGCAGGTGAGTTTTTTCAGCAAAACAAAATTCTGCAAGACAGTGGACCTCCAGTGGCCTGTTGCATGAAGCAAGTTGAACAATCTCTGAGTTTCAGAGTTGGTTTAGAGTTGACAAGTCCAGATAAATCCAAACGGGTTAAGATCAGGATCAGATGTTGCACAACGCTCGGAATAAACTTTCTCTGTCAACTCAGGTTTAATCCAGAGTTTGTGATTAACTCTGAAGCACGTGCACCTGAAAGTGTGACATGTAAAATAGCCAATCACACGGAACATGCAGAGCATCCTCTTGATTCACTTCTCGCGAGAGAGCCACACAATTCACTTCTCTTCTGAAGATTAAGAGATTGTTATGAAAAATATCATGAAATTAAATGCATTTACAAGGCAGGGATAAACACTGCTGCAGTGAAGGTTTGAGAAGGCAGCTGAAAGAAAATATCTGATTATATCAATGCATGTGAATCAAAGAAATATGCCTAATAATTTATAATATAATAATTTATATTAGATTCATAGAGAGCTCAAATGAATACACATGAGCTTAATTTGTTTAAAAGCTTTATATATCGATGCATGTATTATATTTATATACATTTAAAAGCAAAGTTAAATATTAATTGTCAAGTAATATAATAATTATATGAATATACTATTATATGAATTATACATAATTAATATAATATAAATATAATAAATAATTAGCAGCAAAAGATGAGCAAAAATGTTTTGTCTCTAAAATGTTTTCACTATAAACTGATTTAATTTGGAGCAAGAGATACAGGGGGAGTGTCTTTATTGCATCAGATACGTGTTACTTTACTCATAGCTAATTGGTCCAGTTTGGGTTTGCGATCTCAAACCCAGAATAAAACCTGCTCCGGAGCAGGTTAGCCATGTAGCATAAGTTACCATAGCAATGAACCCTGCTAAAAACCAATCCACCTTCATAAGCCCGAAAAAACAGAGTTTACTCAAACTAATCTTGAACTTACCTGGGTAGAAACTGAAACCGGCTTCGTGCAACAGGCCACTGGACTGAGTTTGCCCATCCCTGTTGAACATGTAAATGTCACAGATTGACCTCTTGGTTAAATAGGAAAAAATACAAACAAAGTCCCATTTTAACAAATGTTAGGTACATTGTATAAAAATTTTGTCACATAATACTGTACCTAAAGTACCTGTGCTTTATGTGGTAAAATCTAATCTACTGTTTTTAAAGGGGTTGTTACATTTTTTAAAATTATTTTAATATGTTCCATAAGGTTCAATTATGTTAATAACATTTTATCGATATATATATATAAAAAAAGAAAACATTATCCATATTAAAACCGTAATTTACGATAGATCATGAAATAGCTTATGGTTTGCGTTGTAGCTGCTTCATTTTTGAACAAAAGATTTTTTGCTAACTCTCCATTACTGTCTCATTTACATTCTGCAGTAAAATGTTCCATACAAACATAGCCTATAATCCTCTGCAGCGATCCAGAACGCCATTAAAGACCCACTGTGGTGGAAATCAAGTTTTTAAATGTTGTCTATATGTCTGTGTGGTATTTAATATGTTTTAAGACAAACCATGTGCAAATTCATCAGTCAACACCATTGCTGAGTAGGCCTATTTTCTTTTTAAAACTGCAGTGTACCAAAGTGTCTCAAAAACACATTTTGAAATTGCCCCAATTCCTACCATCACAAGCTTGTAACCAATCCAGTCAATGTGCAGGGCAGGGTTTTCCTAACATTATTTCTAAGGATGCTGATTTTTAGAAGGCTGCTATCTGACTCTGAGATGGTGAAAGGAAAATGGTTTGTGCAACAAATTATTAGCTGTTTGACAACAGTCAAGCCAAAGGCTAATCATATCAATTGCCATTATGTGTCACTTTTATTCAAATTCTGAATATTCAATATTCAAAGGTTGTCTACACTGCACAATGAATCTCTTATTTACATTGTTTCTACACTTTGATAGTGAGAGGATTCACGAGTGTGCAGAACTCCGCACTGAACAAAAATGTTGGCATTTTGAGTGGTGAGTGGATTCTGACTAAACCCCTGATTGGTGACATGCGTTCAAGAGATCAACAATTGGCTACATTGCTCACTGCTACAAAAACACATAGTAAATAGAAACATTTGGCGTTCTCCAAAGAGCAAACACAAATACACACTGGAGCATTTACCAAATTTGTTTAGTCAATATGATATTATTAAAGTATCAACTGAGGGTGCTCTTGCTTTATTAAACCAATATTTCCACTTGCCATAGTGTAGCATTTACTAGTTGACTGAGTGGATCAGGGAGTATGAGCTGGTGCGATTGAGTGGAGGCAGGGACCAGTGGTGGAAAGAGTACTGAAAATTTGAACTTAAGTACAAGTACTGTTACATTGCTGAAATAATACTCAATTACAAGTAAGAGTACTGGAGTCAAAAAAGTACTCAAGTAAAAGAACAAATTACTCTTCTCAAAAACTACTCAAAGTACCAAAAATACTAATTACTTTTTAGCCGGTGATATTTAATAAATTAGGAAAAAATATTCAATCAAATCATAGATCTAAGTAGAAAATAGCTACTTTAAACAAAGCACTTTCACCTTATTGACGAAGTGTATGAATTAGTGGTCACAATACTGGAATTTCTAACTTCAATTCAATACCTTGAAAATGATCAGTATTCAGTATCATTTTAAAACCACCACATACTGTATACCGTAGATATTTTAATATCTAGCTAACTTTTTTGTCCATCCATTTTGTCAAGGCAATCATTATTTTCAAGCTTCAAAAAGCACAAGACTCGTAACAGTAATAAATTTAAATGGAGCGGTTTAATTCAAGTCTTCTGAAGAGTACATCCACTTTATACGATGAACAGATTTTAATTTAGGCTTTTATTTGCATATTTAAACATTGATCAATTACCATTACAATAATTTCACTTAAACATTTGCTCACTCTGTGTATTTGTGTCTTTACAATAGGTTAACTTTGTTGCAGTAGCTTACACACTGCACAAGAAAGCTTGATTTCAAACTGAATTACATTTCCAAAAAATACAAGTAAACAGTCAGTAATAAAATAGGAACAAAAAAAATTACCTAAATTCAGCTAAGGTATTCAAAATATGACAACACTGAATTTTTATATGCCGTCTATCTTAAAGGGTTAGTTCACCGAAAAATGAAAATTCAGTCATTAATTTCTCACCCTCATGTTGTTCCACACCCTTCGTTCATCTTCAGAACACAAATTAAAATATTAAAAAAAAAATCCGAGAGCTTTCTGACCCTCCATAGACAGCAACATTATTACCACATTCAAGGTCCAGAAAGGTAGTAAAGACATTGTTAAAATGGTCCATGTGACTACAATGGTTCAAGCTCAAATGTAATGAAGCGACGAGAATACTTTTTGTGAGCAAAAAAATAAAATAAAACTTTATTCAACAATTTCGTCACTTCCATGTCAGTCTCTGACACTGTTGACGTAGTAAACACAGTGCAGCACTTCCATGTTCTACGTCAAAATGTCAGCTCATTATTGGGTGGATTCTGCATCAGCATCACATGCACGTGTCGTGGTGCTCACATGAACACGCAGAGAGGAAATTGTTGAATAAAGTTATTTTTGTTTTTTGCACAGAAAAAGTATTCTCGTCACATAACATTAAGGTCACATGGGATATTTTAAGGATGTCTTTACTATCTTTCTGGGCCTTGAAAGTTGCAATTTCGTTGCAGTCTGGGGTCAGAAAGCTCTCGGATTTCATCAAAAATATATTAATTTGTGTTCCGAAGATGAACAAATGTCTTACGGGTGTGGAAAAACATGAGGATGAGTAATGACAGAATTTGACTTTTTGGGTGAACTAACCCTTTAAAAGCCATGTTTATTTAGATAAAAAGAACATCAGAGGGGTTTGACCTGTATAGTGATGCAGTTAGACAGACTAGGTTATTTTTATGTACAAATCATACAAATGCCCCATTCTGAAACATATATTTACATTGTAAAGAAATTAATGATGTTGAGAGACTTTCTAGTGCATTTCACTTATACCTAATAAGATTTCCTGTAGCATTTTCATTGGTCGGGCATGCGGGTCTATTCTGATTGATAACCTTTGACAACGTTTAATTTAAGAGCATGGAGAGATTCACGATTGCACACACAGTCTGACAGCGCACACTCAATATCTGAGAGGAGAGGCAGTTCACTTGTATATTTGAGAGCTTGCGTCATTTTCTGCACGTTACAATAATGCGCTCTCGACATTTGTAATGAAAATACACCATAGAAACCTGCGGGTATGATTAAAATTATGCACAATACCTGCAATCTTGTGCTGAGATTCAGGCTCTGTAACTGAAATGTGTGAGTGACAGGAGGATGCAGGTGTGTCAAACTTGCTGTTGGAGGAATGAGGGAATGAAAACACGCCACTGGTAGGCTAAAATATCAGGGTTTTCATTGGTCCATTTATGATCGGATTTCTTTATTGGCTACCGATATGCCGGTGTTCTGAAATATTCAGTGTCTGAGATGTTCGGTGACACTGGGCGGAGCTTACATGAATATTCACGAGTTTCCTGTTTTGTGTTAAAGCGATTCTGAAAATGTTAGTGCACGCTCTTCGGCTTACATTAAAGGTAATTTGCCTATGTTTCAGCGTTAAACGAAGTCAAGCTTATATTCTAACTGTTATTGATGCACAATATTTTATATATGCTATATATTGTGTTATGGCATGTCATGTGTTAGCTATGTTTGATATAAACACAGCCAATGATTCGCCAGAGGTTTCGTTAGGATTCGCTAAATGAGCCAATAGCGTTTTAAGAAGCCTATTTTTGTTGTTTCTGTTTTACCTTGTCTTTAAAGCATATAGTTTGCCGAAATGTATGGTAGAATAATAATATTAATTGTAAACTCCTGGTGAAGGCAGCAGCAAACTTTCCTAGTTTGCAGAAGCACTTCTAATCTAGGTAGACTTGAATTTGTTATATGTTATATGTTTCCAAAATTGCACACATGCATGAAAACATGTTAATGTACTTTAAATATAGTTTAATGATTATCCAAATAGGCCATGATGAATTATGCGTGTGATTACTAATATAATGTCTAGCTAATATAACCTTGATTCGTTCCCAAAGAAGATGACTTTTGCCAATAAATATCCCTGTACTCCAGACAAAGCAGACACTTTATTTTTTCAGTTTGTTTTGAACATGACAGTGTATTAAAAATTTTAATAATACAGGTTTGTAATGTCATTTTATTATATATTTTAGATTGAATGTGTCAGTAGCAAAGGCTGGTATCACTGGGACTGCATGAGCAGACCAAACTTTCATTTGTCTAAGATCACAAGACCCTGTGTAAAGTGTGTTAATGTGTGTTTAAAAAGTGTTTTTGATAATTATATATGTCATATTTGTCATGAATAAAATTTCACAAATGTGAATACAATTTCAACACAGAATCAGTTGCTCTTTATTCAAAATGAAACTACTCTCATTATTTACTTTCAACTTTGATATTACAGATATGCAAATTAGTACATGCAAAATACAATACTTACTACAATACTTATTTTAGCCGCTAAATAAACGTCATTAAAATGTAAACATTTTAATTGTTATGAAAAACTTGTAGAATAGAACTAAAACATTTCATTGTGAATATACTGCAGGTTTGCTCATTTCACAACTTAGTTCCATATCACCACTGTGTTAAATTGAATCCTGATTCACAGTGTATCATGTTTTTTCCACATTAAAATGTTTTGTCAATGAAATGCATCATTTTGTAGGAAAAAAGATTGAGAATGTTTCGTAATAATATGAAAAAAAAAAAAAAACACTTAACTTTAGGATTTAATAAAGTCTTATTTACCAACTGAGCAAGCAATTAAGAAATGACAGAACAATCACAGCAGTGTGTATATATGTCTGATTATCCACATAACAATAATATTCTTCATACTATTGCCAATTATGTCTTCTCCATATAAATATTCGTAAATAAAACCTGCATTAGTAACTTTTAGTTTTGTAGCTGATCAATTTAACCACTTGTAATTCAATTTTAACATTTTAATTGTTGTGGAAATCTTGTAGAATTAAACTAAAACGGTGCTAAAGGTGCTGCAGGGAAGATCGTCTCATCATGTTTCTACTCATATAGAGCATTGTGTGTTTTGCAGAAAAAGATAAAGAAGGTTTACATGCATTAATTCATGCATGTCAAAAACATAAACATAAACCTAACTCTCATTAAATATGTTTTAAAAATAATAATGTCTGGTTAATGTTATGCAGGCTATCAATTGAGAAAGCAATAGGCAATGACAAAATAATCACAACTGAAACTTTTATTAGGCTATGCCACCACAGATACAAGCTATCTTATCAGGCGAACTAAAAGAAAATCAAATCAAAACAGTTGTAGCCCATACTAGGTTTTGCACAAAAATTTTCAGTGGCGCTTTAACAAAAAAAAAGAGAAACTCGTGAATATTCATGTAAACTCCGCCCAGTGTCACCGAAAATCTCAGACACAGACAAAGGTTTGAATATTCAAATTGTTGGCGTACTCAGTAACGGAATGTGATTTTACAAGTAGCGAAGTAGATTACTTAGCTTAATTTGTACTTAAGTACAAGTAAGATTACAGATTTAAAAATTTACTCAAAAAAGTACAAAAACCCGAAAAAACAACTTAATTACAGTAACGTGAGTAGTTGTAATTCGTTACTTCCACCTCTGACGGGGACTAATTTGCATATTCAAGGTCTGCATATTCTAAATGAAGCAAAAGTGTAGTTACATTCAAGCTATTTTAAGGCATGAAGAAATTAGTTTCACAGGGGGGAAAAAACATTTAAATTTGTCATTTTGATTATCAAAGATGAGTTACGGGATAAAGTTATTGATTGCAGGGGTACTTAAAAAATAAACCATCGACGCAAACAAGCTTTAAACCAGACATGTCAAAGCGAACATTCTTTTACTCCTCCATTTGTCCTATTTTCAGCAAACTAAAGCATGCGGAGTACATCAAAATTGAATGGGGATCTGAATACTGCATCCAGAGTAGATAGTGTCAGTTATTATAATGACTTTTGATGCGCCACGACACAACATCTGAACGCCAGTGGGCGGGGCCTATGGTGCAATAATGTATAACTATTCGTCAATGTCTTGCTCTAGGGGCAGTCATATGCAAAAGTATTTGCTACAAATCACGTCACAAATCCCACAATATCCAAACAAACAGATTTTAGAACATGGTAAAAAAAAATACTTTGTTTATGATGAAGAGAATGTTTTAAGCTATGAAACTTAGATGTTTTAATGATACACTTGTGTCAAAAGATCAAGAAAATTTTGATTTCTCATGTCATGACCCCTTACAAAGCAGAAATTCTTTCTAAAAAGATCACTGAAATAGCTTGATGAGTGCAGATTTATTTTCTGTGTTGACTTATTTCCTTTTGAAACTGAAGGTTGGGAGGAAAATAGCCAGGCTTTGCCATATGAGCCTAAAACATTTTTTGTTATTGCTAGTTGTTAGCAGGTGGTATTTTTAATTAAGGGAGAGGGATATTTTTATTCTAGAAACTATTCAATAGGACAAATAACAATAATAAATAATAAATAAAAATTGTACGACCATGAATGCAAGATGAGTCATCAACATGTTTGGTTTGTTTTGTAGGAAGATCACAACCATACTTTTAAAAATGTATATATCTGCTAAAAACAATTTTCTTTTGTCATTTTCATTATATACAGATAGCTAGCTATCAACTAGCTATCAACTTTTTGTTTCGTGTGAACTCGAAACAAAATAAGTGCTAAATACTCATACATTTTACTGAACTAAATAGTTTAATTTATGTTTGTGGGTTTACAGTGCATATTTGTAAGATGAACCATGATCTTTCTGATCAGGTTGTCTAACCAAACCTTTTATATTTAACAATGAAACACCAGGCATGAAATTCATCACCACCATAAAGCTTCATTAAAAGCTGAGGTCAGCCGTGCAGCATTAAGTCTGTTCTCTGATGACGAGAATTCACTAAGGACTGTTAGGACATTAAAGGCAAATGCCTGTAGAATTTAAACAACAGCACAAATATGTTCTGCCAAAAACAGTTCATAACATCATTAGCAATTAACAGTATATGAACGAATCCCTCATTTACGCTAAAAAAACACACTGTCAACATCAACTGAGCAATGACTGATAAACTTTTCAATACTATGAATTTTTTTATTAGGTGGGAAATATTCAGTATACATATTTATTACACTTTTTGAGTTGTGATGAGTGTTTGTGTATCATCTGTGATTGAAATTTGATTCACAAAGTGAATCACATAGATATGTGGACTTGTGAAGACAACTGAAATAGCGTGCAGGTAGACACACATATGCACAAACACAGCTCTTTATGTGTTAAAGTTGAAGCCACAGCTGGGGTCCGTGTCACAGATCCCCCCATAAACCCCTCATGTGCCACTCAACGCCCCTTAAACACATGAGGCTGCAGTCGTTTCCCCTTCAACACGAACAGCTTACTTACATGGCTAGCCACTAAATCACACACTCAGGTTAACACACATTTTTAAATCACATGTGTTGGTTAATGTGTCACTCACAGAGGCTTAAAAAAGTGAGTACTGTGGGAATTGTAAAAAGCAGCACTTTCTTTTAAGATAGTATAGCAAAATAATGTTTAATATTGTTATTATTATTATTATTATTTGTGGATGTTGAACACTTTCTTATTTATGATGTAAAATGATTGCCAGAATACCCTGCATGATGCTGCCATGACAATTGTCAATATTTCATGTAAATAGTTTTTTTTGTCATTTTAATTGGTAATTGTGTCTATAAAGATATTTTGTTATTTAGTTATTAGTAATACTGTGTTATTTTAGTGTCATAGGTCATAGCATATGTTGTAGCATTTTAAATTCATTTTTACTGTCCAAAAGCAATTACAAATGTCAGTTTTTGTGATGTGAGAGTTCACCTTCCTGTGGTAATACGGTGGTTATCAGTGCTTTCTGTAGTGTCAAGCAGATTTATGTTACATGAAATGTGTTTGTATATTAATCCAATATGTTTGCCAAACTGTAAAATATAGTAATTCAAGTGCAATATAATTATTAATGCTTAAAATAAAAAATTTTCATGCGTAACTCAATAAGTACCTCATTAAAAAAAAAACTAAAAAAACACATGAACAACAAATCCTGCATCCCCTATAGATCAAACACACAGAGATACACACACCCACGTGTAAGAACAACAGAACAACAGTAAATGCAATAGTACTGGATGATTGTATGATGAAAGATTGTGTACTTTTCTCATCTCCCCTCCGCAGTGCCAGCGTGCACGATTAAATAAAACCTTGCCTGAGTTTCACTAAATGCATTAGAGCAATCAGATTCCCTAGACAGAGATTAAGGGACTAGCCTCATCGGATTGGATTACTCAGGACAGTGCGCTCACTCTAACACTGCTGTCTCACTGAGGAGCAGCACTTGGACACTCTCATGTCCTTTATTGCGTCTTGATTTTGTCTAATTTCACAAGGCTTTCAATCATTTTTTTTGTGTGAGAGGAGGGGGGGGGGGGG
>RJVU01019258.1:7915588-7926468 GCA_003731715.1 Anabarilius grahami | reverse complement strand
ACACACACACACACACACACACACACACACACACACACACACACACACACACACACAAGGTGTTGTCAGATTTAGTTCACTTCTAGAGACAAATTATTCAACAAAACTATATCTTAGTACAAACACCTGTCTGTCATCATCTTCATCTGACTAATAATGGAATCAGACAGATGAGTCACTTTAGAGACTCATGTGACGTGAGACAGAGAGAGGAGGACAGGAAGTCATGGAGACAGGACAACTGTTCCAAAATCTAGTGAGCTGTTTTGCTGTTAACTGGCCACAAAGGCAGCTACCTTCTGAGATATCCTAATGGAAATTGAAACTCACAAGTGACTGATCTTGTGAAAAAGAAGGTTAAAAGGTTTAAAGAGAACTTATTATGGAAATTATATACTTTAAGAGATATACTTTAAAAAAGTATGCTTAAAGGGATATTTCACCCAAAACTGAAAATTCTGTGATCATTTACTCGCCCTCAAGTTGTTCCAAACCTTTATGAATTTCTTTATTCTGATGAACACAAAAGAAGATATTTTAATTTCAAATTCAATTTTGTTTTCAATTAAATGTAGTTAGTTGAAATGAAGAGTGCTTTTTTTCGACCCACATAAGAACTTCCTTATACAGTATGTAATTTCATAATTATTTGTTTCTATTGTCTTTGAATTATAGTTGAAGTGTACTGACAAGCATTTATGGTAAACTCAAATCTACGTCTGAGCTATTTCCATTAAAATTTGTATATCACAGATTTAAATATATTTGTAATTGCCCATTTGTAATGATGAAGTTGCAATTTAGTACATTTAAAATATATATATAAAAAACACACTACAGAAATGTCATATGTCATAAAAATAAGTCATATAGGTTATACTTTAGATTATTGTCAAATTCTCACTATTAACTACAACTTTTACCTCAAACTTACTACTTAAATTACTGCTTAATAGTTAGTAAGGTGGTTGTTAAGTTTAGGTATTGGGTAGGATTAAGGGATGAAGTGGTCACGCAGAATAAGGCATTCATATGTGCTTTATAAGTACTAAAAAACAGCCAATATCCTAGTAATATGTATGCTAATAAGCAACTAGTTACCTAAAATAAAGTGTTACACAACTAACCTTAAACCAAACCCTAACCCTATAGTAAGTACATGTTGTTAAATATTAAATGTGGTACTTAAATGTGTAATTACACTGCAACAAAGACACCTTAAAATAACAGACGTTTGCTTGTATTTACTCTTGTGTAATGCATGTTCAATTTTTGTGTTTCCTTGTTGTTTGTTCATCATCTTTTCTTTATTTTTCGTGAAACATTATTTTACTTCGCTTCTGCTATGATAAATCGACATCCACTCTTGCATTGCGTGTGTAACCGTAACTGAATAGTTAAAGTTAAATGCACTTCCTTATCACAACGGACTATCCCTTAAAAAGATTTATTATTTTTAAAGGGGGGGGGGGGNGGGGGGGGGGGGGATAATAATAAAAAAAAACATAAATGTTTAATTGTAAAATAATCCTATATATTCCTTAAAATCCACTTTACAAGTGGATTTTAGAACATTTGTTACTGTATTTATTAATCTTTGTTAATGTTAGTTAATAAAAATAGTCATTTATTGTTTGTTCATGTTCACAGTGCATCAACTAATGTTAACAAATAAAAATTTTGATTTTAATAATGTATTAGTAAATGTTGAAATTAATGTTAATTTAGATTAATAAATGCTGTGGAAGTATTGTTCATTCTTAATTCATGTTAACTAAAGTAGTTAACTAATGAAACCTTATTGTAAAGTAAGCCACAATAATGTAATCATCACTGTGAGTGAAATTACAGTGAGATGTTTAATATCCAGTTGACTTACCCCTGCCTGAACACTTTTGACTTGGGCCAATAAACAGCCACCCAAAACACAACTTGAAATGCACTACAGGACATCATAGAAAAACCACCCAGAACACCATATCAACCACACAAAATGCACTAAAAAAATGCTTAAAACACTCGTGCAACCACAGAGCAATGTGCTAAAAACATTCAAAATGTATTTTTTTTACTGCAGCAACTACCCACAACACCCTATAGCATCGAATTTTGCACTGGCAAGCAGCGCTCACGTTTTCTGAAGACAATATAAAAATATAGTTTGTTTTACAGCTCTGCTGATAGAGGCGTGCATGGAGTGATGGAGGAGCGAGTGTGATGAGAAATGTATTGATCTGAATGTTGTGTTTGCTCTCATGAAAAGAGTGTGTGGTGACAGACTACTCTATTGACTGGCAACACAGGTCCTTTGCTAGTGTGAGAATGTGAGTGTAGGATATGATTAAGACTGTACTCTTATTTTTCTTACCATTCATAACAATCAACAAGTTATGGGCTGCTTCTATACAAAATAGTGCAATGTCTTTTGAACATTCTTTCTTTTTGATTATCATACAATTGCTGTGAGTGTGGGATTCTAACAAATAACACATATGACTTTCATTAAAAGTTCTCAGCTTTCTGTTTATCAAGGTTAAGCAGAACCCTCTCTGACCCCTATGGATGGTTACAAGCCCCCCAAAACACCACCCATCCCCAGGCTGGGGAGTTCCTCTGTGACCCAGAGTGGCCTTTCACACAAAACCTTAATGTGAGAACCCTCACAGCTGCTGCAATGAGAACCGCCGTTACTTTTCCAACATGCTGTTTCCATGTCCATTAACTTAAGCGGTGCTCGGATGGCTAATACTGAAGATACCGTCAAACAAGCTCTAGCTTGCTAGCTAAATCCGAGGGTTAAACCACTCCTAAAGATGCAGCGTTCAGGTGAGTCCAGGCCCAGGCCTGTATGATAATCAGGGGTAATGTTAGAGGCTGTTCCTCTTTGTCTATGTCTGTGTGTCCATTCTAATAGAGGCTGACAGTTAGCTTTGCTCTTTTATGATCTTTGCGTCACTTGGAATCAGTCATTGTGAAATCAGGCGGTAAGAGGAGGGCAGGGCAGGGCGTATGTGAACACCCTCCCTCCCTCACTGCATTCACACACACACACAGATACACACACAGGCCAGGGTGTGGGTGAAAGCCAGGCCTTTCTCTAGATGTGGGTCACTCTGCCCTGGCCTGTAAAGCCGTATTGATTTTTTTTCTCTGGTCAGAAAAAACTAATATGCAGCCACTGTCACTCCAGTGCTCCAAATCATTCTCTTGCTGCTTTTCTCTTTTCCATCCTGATATAGACAAACAATGGATGCATTTGATAGAGCGAGGGCCTGATGATTTGAGAGAGAGTCAGACAGACAAGAATTCATCTGACCCCCACCCCCTGCTTTAGGAGTGTGGAGCTTCACCCATATGTTTGTCTGTCAGTGCAGAGAATGTAGTCAATTGGAAGGAACTGATTTGAATCACTGCGTGCGTGTGTGTGTGTGTGTGTACTTAGCTATAATTTGGAGACAAGATTGTCCCCAAAAGTTACATTTGACAAAGCCGCCTTTAGGGACATTTGGTGATATCTTCAATTTAAAAAAAAAAATTATTTCTATAAAAGTAAGAAATAGGGTTGTCTATAGTAGTTATAATTACTTTATTTATTTATTTTTTAAACAGATTATTGTATATGTTCTTTTACTTTAAGCTATACTTTAGGGACAAAACTGTCACAAAGAGTAGACTAAATCTGAAATATCACTTGAGATCATCCATCAAAAGGTAAAAATGATTCATAATTGAAATAGTTTTTTTTTTGGATGGTTTTATCTGAGCTGAACATATTTAACGTGTTTATGTGCAGTGTTTGTGTGTATAGGCCTTTGTATTTAATAGAATCTAGGTTGTATTTTCTTCTACTTATTTTACTTTTGGTAATGGATTCTGAAGACCAAGACCTGCCACACAGCCTATCTACATTGGAATCTGCCTAATTTATCTAGTTTCTACCAAATGAATGACACATTTTGCGACAAAACACTGGAGTTTGTGTACACAGCAGCAGTTTGCCTTGTTTTCCTCTATTTTAGACGTGCATTCTGTAGTTTGCTTCTAATTTCAACTGTTTTACACATTAAGAAATCAATTATATTGTTGTGAAGAGTCATCTGAATGAGGTATACTCACATGAGATGAAGACTCATGATGTACTCATAATAGTTTTTTTTATAGAAAAGTGTTGTAATTATGTGTGGTGTGTGTGTGTAACCTCTCTTAAAGAATTAGTTCACTTTCAAATGAAAATTAGCCCAAGCTTTACTCACCCTCAAGCCATCCTAGGTGTATATGACTTTCTTCTTTCTAATGAACACAATCTGAGAAATATTAATAAATATCCAAGCTTTATAATGGCAGTGAACAGGGGTAACGAGTATGAGCTGAAGAATAAATATTTAACAAGTTATGAAGTAAAATATCTAGCTTCCGCCAGACCGCCTTCCGTATTCAAGTTACGAAGAAAGTGTGAAACTGGCGTCGCGTCAGTTACACTTTTTCTGTAAGTTGAATAGGGAAGGCGTAGGACGTAGGCAGCGTAAGCTTTTTTAACTGCAACAGTTTTACATTTTCTTTGTATGTTAAATACGGAAGGCGTTGTAGCGGAAGCTAGATATTTTACTAACTTGTTAAATATGAAATTTTTTTTACACAAATGCATCGTTTTGCTTCAGAAGGCCTTTATTAACCCCCCGGAGCCATGTGGAGTACACGTTTATGATGGATGGATGGATGTGGATGGACAGACTTTCTTCAGCTCATACTCATGACCCCTGTTCACTGCCATTATAAAGCTCGGATGCGTCAGGAGATTTATTAATATATCTCTGATTGTGTTAATCAGAAAGAAGAAAGTCAAAAACACCTAGGATGGCTTGAGGGTAGGGCTGGAAGATTAATCGAAAAATAATCGAAACCGAAATTCAGAATCTCTAACCGATGTAATTTTCCCATGTCGGTTATTTAGTTTTTTTAATCCTGTTAATACTTCCCCCTTAAAAACATACTACCGTGTGTGTGGCCACGTGACTCAGCCCCGTCCAGGCAGTGGCATAAAAGCAACACGGAGGTGAACGCCGGTTCAACACATAGTGATGGCGCACGAGCGGTGAGCCTTGCGTCTTCACTAAACTTTGTCAGCTGTATTTGTTTTAAGGTTTGCCAGTTTGGACATTCAAGCGATTTTAGACGATTGGATGTATATTATTCCGAGCTACCGTGCTCGCGCAGCTGCATTGTGGCACGAACACTCATACAAACCGTAGCAGCGCAAAACGTGAGGATCGCGCACACAGAGAGGAACGCAGAAACGAGTTGTCAGCGCTGTCCTGTAAAGTAGCTTAGAAACTCAAAACACATATTTTTCTACTTGTGAAGGAACTATTTACAACCAACAGCTTCACAATTAATAGAGAGACGGTATGACTAATTTACATACGCAATTGCTCTCATTACTTACTGGTACTGTGCTAATTTATCTGTATCAAAGTTACAACGAGCAGAAATCTGTAAGAAATGTTACGAACCATAGATAAAATAACTGCTGAAAGTGAGCTGTTATGTCTGATCACTCTTTCAAAAGAAAAAAATATCCCACTTTTAATACAGTATAAACCTTGTCAGTGAACTATGAGGGCAAAAAAAACAAAAACAAAAAAAAACAAACAAACAAACAAAATAATCGTTCATTAATCGTAATCGAGGTAAAATGTTCAATTAATCGAGGTTTTGATTTTAGGCCATAATCGTCCAGCCCTACTTGAGGCCGAGTAAAACTTGAGCTAATTTTCATTTGAAAGTGAACTAATCCTTTAATGTATTCTGCCATGTTGAAATGACATGACTTGTGGTTTCACTAAACATGGAAGAGAACAGTGTTGAGGAAAATTACTTTAAAAAGTAATGCATTACAATATAGCGTTACTCCCTAAAAAACTTTTTTTTATTTTTTTTATGGAAAGTAATGTGTAACATTACTTTCACATTACTCTTTCTCACCTGGGCTGGGTTTGCTTGTTTGTTTNAAAAAAAAAAAAAAAAAAAAAAAAAAAAAAAATGGCAAATGTAAAGGCTCTTTCACACCAAAAGTGAAATGAATATGCCTCAGGCTGATCACAAATGTGATGTTAATCTAAAGTCATTTTTGCTTATTAGTATGGTTGAATTGGATCATCGAAAGTCAGCTTATTTTAATATATTTATTATTATTGCAGAGTATTCTGAGATTGCATTTCACAGTTTTTATTCATTTTGAGGAAATCTGTGCAAGTGAGATGAGTAAATGCTCACATTTAGTCTAGAACTACAATAACTGTCATGTTTACACACAATACACCTGCACTTACTCTTGATTTCTCTCAACATGGGGACGGGAGAGTTGTCAGTCAATACATAGGAAATGAAAGTAACTTGCGTTACTTATTTGAAAAAGTAACTCCGATATTTATTTTTAAATTTAAAAGTAATGCATTACTTTACTAGCTACTTGAAAAAGTAATCTGATTATGCGCTACCCCCAAAACTGGAAGATAATCTTTACGCTCACTGGCTGTAGATATGCTACAGGAGAATTAGTAGGCTGAATGGCCAAAGAAGCAGAAAATGTCTGAAGCCAGATGATGGAAAGATGGCATATCCATACTGCAAAGATGGAATCCATACGGCATTCACAAGGTGGAAAGAATCCTGAATAGTGATGCCCAAGTGGGTGTATAAAAAAATGACAGCCCTTGGCCAATGTATGAAAAAGAGCAACATGAACTTTAAAACATCTCTTTTTGTGATCAACAAAAGAAAAAGTCCAACACTCATGGCAATTTGTAACCATTTAATGTTTTGGTGATTTGGTGGATTCGTATGGATTTGTACAATTTTATTAATTCGTATTTGTATTATCAGCTTACACTCCACTGACAGTTAGGTTCAGGGGTGGGGTTAGGGTTGGACCTTCATGCTTATGTGTTTTTCAAAAAAAAAAATTGAATATGAATTCATGCAAAATCACTACCTTGTAAAATAGTTATGGTTTCACATGAGATTGGGTTGGAAAATCTTAAGAGTTTGGAAACATATGAGGGTGAGTAAATGACAAAATTTTCATTTATGTGTGAACTATCACTTTAAATGCTTACAAACACATTCTGAAAACTTTAAGAACGGATTTGTCACTTTTGAGAAAACTCAGACACATAAACTGAATTTTGAATGACGGGCCAAAACCATGAAAATGAAATGAACAGCACATGTCAAGAGTTCAGAGCCCTCTCAACATCACCGTGCCATGGCCTGACCTTTCCACCCCGTGCTGGTCTCCAGTAATTCTGAACGGCCAACGCTTGAATATCTCATCTCTGCATTTTCAACACAATTATGTATGTGGCAGGAATGGAAAGTTAAGTTAAGAGATGTAGCAGAAACACTCCATATACTCACTTCCCCACCAGCGCCCGTTTAGCCCTCTCATTAGCTCGCTATTCGTTATCAAGTATGCTGTAGGCCTTTTCTCAATTACACTCATTTAAGTTCTGCCTGGTAATTACATTCAACTCTGCTACCTGTAAGGTGGGCAACTGTAAATTAATTTGTAAGTTTTTTGTCTTTTTCTCTTGGGAGGTCATGCTAATGGTGGGACGTTATTCAACACAGCAAAGTAGCAGTACAAGAAAATCACCTCATGAACAGAGACATACAAATAAAACAGACTTCTTTCATATTAAAATGTACATGTTAGTGATCAGCCAGGCTCCATCACCACCTAATCACAGAGATCACTGTCACCAGAATACTAATCACCTGCACCTGATCATCATCACCTCATCATTGCAAGCAGCATTTAAGCACACACATCACTCTGGCACTTTGTCTGGTCTCGTTTTGAGTAAGGACTCACTTACGTGCAACACTTACCTCTGGACTATGTATGCATTATTCCTCCATCGTCTCCCTGATCTTGTGTGTCTCCAGTGTCTTCTCCCCTGGACTCCTACTATTCTCAACTTGCCTTGCCAAAGTGTGTGCTTCAGCTTCTCTCATCCACGATCTCCTCTATCACCTGTAACGAAACAGAACTGTCAGTAATCCCTATCATTATTGCACTTACTGTTTGAAATGCTATACTCCCCTGCTTGTGACCGTTACCTGCTTCTCTGAATAAACTCATTAATTCTAACATTGGTGTGAGTCTGTGTTCTGTAACAGTACATGAACTTGTAATATGGTGGTATTTACACTTGGTCAGCATCTACAACTGGTCACAAAAAAAAAATATATATATATATATATAAATCTACTTTCCAGTGCAATATTCATGTATAGTGAAGTTCACTTCCATGATGATTCTAATGAGCAATACTTTCTGTTGAATGCTCATTTTTTTCCCCCCACATGGCAACTAATGCTTGAGTTTCACAGTTGCTCAGTCCATGAGTAGGCCTATCATCCAAGATTGCTTGCTCATATGTGGATCATGGGGCTCCCACTTGTTTGTATTGTCATGAGGCAAATGCCAAACAATTGGCTTTAGTGAATAAATAGAACTTGTTGGCTGGTGACTGCAACGCTACCTGATTTCTTATAAAGCTTTGAATGGCAGAACTCCACAATAACTGAATTCTGCAGAAAGGTAGATCTCTAGGTTAGTGGTAATCAACAGCATGTCACAGATTCGGCACTTAGATATTGGTGAAAAAGATATATTATAGACATTGTTGAAAACAACCAGGAATGCTCCTTTAAACTGCAAACCATTGAAATGTCAGAGGTCTGTTGCATCAGTATGTCATAATGCTACTATATTTAGTCATTTATAAAAAAAAAGCTTTAACACTCATTTGACCCATGTCCGCTGAATGATTCTAAAAGTCTTTCTTCACATGGCATTTACAGCTTGTGTGTTTTGTATCAAGTGCACTTGTTGTATTTCGAGTGGTTCTCATTTCCTCTGCAACTTTAACTGCTTGTTCAAGCGTCTTGCTGATTAGTGGTCAAATAAATCAGGCTCGGGAGGGTGACACACACACACACACACACACACACACAAAAAAAGCAGTACTTGTTTGTGACACTGGAAGACTTAATACTAATGACCAATTAATTAATTACTAAATTCCCATTTCATATGGGTTTCTCATGCTTTACGTTTAGTGTCCCATTATCTAACTTACATTCATCAGAATGCTGCCTTGATGAAGCTTGTTCTCTTAGAAACTCTGACAATATTTTCATGCTTGAATACAATAAAAACATTGTTAAAAAACAATACGATACAAATGCCCTTTGTGTTTCTGCTAACAACAGTTTTCCTGTCACACATACCCACACATACTAAACACTCACAGACATCAAGCGTGTTTGTGGTGGCGTACTGCTCTCAGGCATTTAGTGTCAAATGAGAGACTTTAATAAAGTGAACTGCCACTACTTTAATGTGCTGTGCATTCTAGGAGCAACAGCATAGTTCAAAGTATTGGAGCAAAAAATGATGACAGATGCCAAACGTTTAACATGATATGTGCACAGGGCTGAATGTCTGTGCATGCTGACAGAGAGAAGTATATTCTGATAACGGCGTATGATCGCATTTCTGCATAGTTCTCATGAATCTGCTTGCCTTTGTGGTCTGCTTGAAACATACTTTATAAGTTTGGCCGCATTTACATTTACATGGTTCAAGTGACCAATCCCAATTTTTTGTTCCCATGTCTGATATTCTCAGATCAGTTTCAGGCCTCCTTCATATCTGGAAATAAATCTGATATGAATCGCATACGTTCATTTGTGTCTACCATGTAAGCAGACAGATCGGATATTCCTGTCAATGAGAGTCGTATTTCATTGAAAAAGCCACGGTGGTGAATGACATCAACTCAAGGTGGACACCAACCACAGCGATTACAGCAGCGATCATAGCTGCTGTACATTTGCCCAGGCTGCAACAAGGGCTCTCCTCTTTTTTTTTCTCCACTTTAAGAGTCAAATGTTTTGCTGATATTTAAAGATGGTGCAAAAAGCAAAAGCTTGTATTATCATTTTGTCTTTGTCCATTGCAAATTGCGTCGTTTTTCCTTCCTTTTTGGCCTAAGCTTTTCTGGGTCAGTATGTCTACCTTAGGTTGTTTTGCCAAGTGTATAGTGTAAATGCAAATATCAGATATGGGTCACTTTTAAAAGATGCAAGCTGGTCATCAAAAAAAAATATAGTCAACAAATTGGAATTGGGCATTAAGACCTGAAGTGTAAATGCAGCCTATGTGAACTTGATTGCCCCATTGTACAGTTTTTTTGTTTTTTGTCATAAGAGCAATGCAATAACACATATGTTTTTGTAGGTTGATATTTATTACAACAAATTTCAACTTGTTTTTGTTTGTTTTTGTAATATGACCGTCACATTAAACTGTCTTGGAAATAGTTCACCTTGCTTCCATCATTTAATTTTGCTAATTTTCAAATGCTTTATGTAAATATTTAATTGTTTTACCATAGTCCCAGACTGTCCATAGAATTATTTATAATAATATATAATTATCATTATATACTTTTACACAAATTATTACTGTATCTCAGTTGTAGTGTAATTGTGAAAAATGAGTTCCAAAAAATGAAAAAAGCATGTATGTCCACTGTTGGTTGTTATGATTAACACTTGAAAGTGTATTTTAAGGGAATTTAATGTCTTTCCAATAGTGACAATCAGCTGAAGTAACACCAAAAGCTCTCCATTTATGTACTTGCATAGTGTGTTTTCAAGCCTTCTTCCTATCGATAACTCATCCAAACTCATTCCTCTGACTGATCAAACACATCAGTGAGTGTTATATGCTTACATGCACAATGCTAACACCAATTTATGTGTGGATAAAACAAGAGATATTATCCTTTCTTTTTGTTTTCAGGCAC
>RJVU01019258.1:7882139-7915573 GCA_003731715.1 Anabarilius grahami | reverse complement strand
TGGTGACTAGACAAATGATTTTTATACTATACAAACTGTATATTCTATGTATACCTACCTAAAAATTATTTATTTATTTATTTTTAATTAATGTAAAAATGATTTATAAGCTGTTTTCCTCATGGGGATCAAAAAAATTTCCCCAGAACATGGTCACCATATGATAATATGACCTTGCTTTGCTCAGTATTGAATGATTAACCAGTTCAGTCTGATGATTACAAGTTCAAAAGAATCTGGAGTTAATGCACATGAGCTGAGTGTGCTACTGGTTAACGGCACGTCAACAGCTTACTCTCTCAGTGTGTACAGGTGCAGCGCTCAGATGATCAAGGACTCTTTCAGACATGCTGTTTTCCCATTTACCCAAGATACACACACTGTAGAAAAAAAAACTCGTAAAAAACGGTCAAATGACTGGCAGCTACGGCTGCCAAACAAAAACTGTAAAATTAAAGTAAAATATCTTAATTTAAACAAGGAAAAATTTGTGAAAATAGCATTGTTTTTCACTAAAACTTTTAATGAAAATGTCTAAAAAATTATTGTTTTTGCACTTTATTTGAATTAAGATATTTTACGGTTTTTGTTTGGCAGCCATAGCTGCCAGTCATTTACTATTTTTTTAGTTTTTTTTTTTTTTAACACAGTGCATATACACACTACACACCATCTCATTTGGGAGAGACTCTTACCGTTTGTACAAGTCTTCTGTCCATTGTTAATATTTTCCTTATATCAAACTATTATCTAACAGGGAATCAGGTGTCCATTAGGTCAGCGGTTCCCTATCTTGCTCCTGGAGAACCCCAGCATTGCGCATTCCACATTTTGTCTCCCTAATCAAACACACCCAATTCAACTCATCAGCTCATTTGTAGAGAGACTTTAAGACCTGAAATGTTTACGTCCAAAACATGGAGTGTTGGGGAGGCTTCAGGAACAGGGTTGAAAAACACTGCATTAGATCATCTTATGTGGAATGAGGGGCTTTAGCATTAGCACTGCTTTCAGGAAGTGCAGGAAAAATGCTTGGCTGACTTTTTTTCATGAGCTTTATCTTACAAACTCACTACAGCGATTATTTCAAGAGTTTCCCAGAACACTTTGCATAAAGTCATAAAAATAATGAGGCCTAACACCAAAATGAATGTGTGTCGATAATTCTGAGTATTGCAGAAGGTTTTGCCAGTGACTAAGTGCTAAACAAATATTAGCATGTAAGTGTTTCACTCCATCTGAAGAAATTTGATTAAAACATTTGGCTTCTAAGAAACTAAAAAGTGAGTTTACCATTACCACCTCACATACATAACCTGTCCCTAACCTTACCCATATCCCACCTCAATAGCAATGTTTTGCAATACAGCATGGGCACAATAAATACATTACTTATTTTTTATGTAAGTACATAGTAGTTAAAGATACCTAATATAAAATGTGACCAGAGCAATTAAATAAATGCTTTGCTGAATAATAGTAAAAAAAAAGAAAAAAAAGATTGTGTTTTTTTTTTTAATGGTTTTATTAGTATTAGTACATAATAGAAAATATGATGCATTTATAAAAAAAATAAAATACAAAAAAAATCACAAACATTTAGGTCTTTTAAAGTTGTATTTTACTTATAGCAAAGAAAAGGCCCCCGGGTTACTACTGTAACCATGGCTCCCTGAAAAGGGAACAAGATTAATACCCACTCCACCATACAGACAGTGCCTGTCTGGTGTGAATCCTGGCGAGCACAACCTAAGACATGAGCACCCGGGATAGCAGTCTAGGTCATAAAACCTCACAAATGTGAGCAGAGATGAGCAGCCAGCTGCATAACAAACTTCTTTTAGGGACACCCCTGCCAACAAGTCTTTTGAAGCCGCCATACTACTAGTTGAATAAGCTCCGAGAGCCATAGGTGAAGACTGTCCACATGCCTCATATTCAAGAGAGATAGCCTCAACTGTCCACTTGCTCATCCTTTGTTTGTTTGCGGGGGACCCTCAACTAGGTGATACTTTCACCACAGGGCAGCCCTGTGGACAGAAGCATCCAACGCCTTAACAGTGCAAAGCAAATTGACCTTCCCCTGGTGTGACGTCTGAAAGGGAGCAGGGCAAAAGTATAGATTGCGTTGCGCCAAATTAGTGGGTTCCTTAGGCAAGTGCCATGGCCTAGGGTGTAGAAACACTTTCAGCATGCCATGTGCAAACTCTAAACACAAGGGAGCAACCGACAGGGTCTGAAGGTGTCCTACTCTCTTTAGAGATGTAATAGCCAGCAGAAAAAAACAGTTATCAAAGTTTTAATGGGTTCAAAGGGAGCCAGAACTATGACCAGATCCCAAGTCAAAACCCTTGTGTGGCTTGCAGGTCTCAGCCTCAAAGCACCATGTAGGAAACGCGACACCATTGGTTTCTCCCCAATGATTTTCCATCAAAAGGTGCGCGGTAAGCAGCTATTGCCACCATGTAGACCTTTAGAGTGGTGGGCGACAGCCCTGTGGAGAACCGATCCTGAAGGAAATCCAGCACTGAATCAATCTGACAGTTAAGTGGGTCCAACTCTCCACTTCAAGGCATATGGTTTTCCCATGGAGGGAGCTTCAGAGTTTGGGAGTTGGGCCCCCTCAGAGGCCAGACCCACATTTTTCACAGTTTTGAACAGGGGTGAAAGACTGTGACCCCTGCCTGAGACAGAAGGTCCCTCCTGAAGGGAATCTCCCATGGAAAGACATCTAGGAGAGACATCACGTCTGAGAACCATAATCAGGCTGGCCAGAACGGGTATACCTTGGCCATGTATGCACCATGGCATCCAACCCAGGTCTGGATGCATAAGGGAGAACCAGAGCAGAAAGTGGGTTGTTTCTTGAGACACATATAGGTCCACTTCTGCCTGACCGAACTCCCTCCAGATTAACTTCACCACCTCGGGGTGGAGTCTCCATTCCCCAGACATCAGCCCTTGCCTCGACAGGATGTCTGCTCACTGATTCAGGTAGTCAGGGATGTACACTACTCTTAGTGAGGGAAGATTGCCCTGGGACCACAGGAGAACCTGGTGTGCCAGTTTGTAAAGTGGGCATGACCGCAGACCCCCTGATGACTTATGCAGTTGACCACCAATGTGTTGAATGTCCGGACAAGCACATGATGGCCCCTGAGGTCTGGAAGGAAATGTTTCAGAGCCAGAAAAACAGCCATAATTTCCAGGCAATTTACAGTATGTGCCATGAGATATGATGGAAAATGTTCCATGGCCTCCTTTCCCCAAAAGAGCTAAAACCACTTGTTCTATTACCAGAGCCTGCTCGGGACCTACCATTGTGGGCAGTACCCCGTTCAACCAAGGCAGACAAGAACCAAACTGAATTCTGTAGTCTGAGGACTCACTGATACACATTTGACAAAGGTTTCCAAGCTGTCAGATGGTCTAATAAGGGAACCAGCCTCTTAAGACTGGTCTCTGGTGTACACTCTATTGCCAAAAGTATTGGGACATCCCTCCAAATCATTAAATTCAGGTGTTCCAATCACTTCCATGGCCATGGGTGTATAAAAATCAAGCACCTAGGCATGCAGACTGCTTCTACAAACATTTGTGAAAGAATGGGTCGCTCTCAGGAGCTCAGTGAATTCAAGCGTGGTACCGTGAAAGGTTACCACCTGTGCAATAAGTCCATTTGTGAAATGTTCTCACTACTAAATATTCCACGATCAACTGTTAGTGGTATCATAAAGTGGAAGCAATTGGGAACAGCAGCAACTCAGCCACGAAGTGGTAGGCCACATAAAATCACAGAGTAGGGTCAGTGCATGCTGAGGCGCACAGTGCGCAGAAGTCGGCAACTTTTTGCATAGTCAATAGCTACAGACCTTCAAACTTCATGTGGCCTTCAAATTAGCTCAAAAACAGTGCGTAGAGAGCTTCGTGGAATGGGTTTTCCAGCAGCTGCATCCAAGCCTTACATCGCCAAGTGCAATGCAAAGTGTCGGATGCAATGGTGTAAAGCACGCTGCCACTGGACTCTAAAACAGTGGAGATGTGTTCTCTGGAGTGACGAATCATGCTTCTCTGTCTGGCAATCCGATGGACGAGTCTGGGTTTGGCAGTTGCCAGGAGAACGGTACTTGGCTGACTGCATTGTGCCAAGAGTAAAGTTTGGTGGAGGGGGGATTATGGTGTGGGATTGTTTTACAGGGGTTGGGCTTGGCCCCTTGATTCCAGTGAAAGGAACTCTTAATGCTTCAGCATACCAAGACATTTGCCCCTTCCTGTTCCAACATGACAAGGTTCATAAAGACATGGATGAGCGAGTTTGGTGTGGAGGAACTTGACTGGCCTACACAAAGTCCTGACCTCAACAGACTGGCTTCTTAAAAACCCTCCCTGGAGGGGCTGAATTTTCGGGCGGACACTGAGACCTGAATTTGAGGAAAACCGCTGTGCCCCGAAGCACCAGAGGTGGCAGAGTTGGCAGAACGGTCCCCTGAGGGCACAGAGGAAAAGCAGGCACCGTATGATGAGGTGTAAACCACTTCCCCCTGGAGTGGCCTGTCCTCAGAGGCCTGACACCACTGGCATCAGGAACTCTTAGCCGAAGCCTTCCTGGAAAAATGCCGGTCCACAGATCCACTCTACCCCTTGAAAGCTTCGGCTGAGAAACACTGTTTCTGCTGTGCCCTGTATAATGAGCTTGTAGACGCTGCTCCCGCTCCCGGCTGCTCCCGTCCAACAGCCCTAGCTTGGTGAGGGAGGTACTACTGGAACACCACCACTTGCTTCTTCGCCTCCTGAAACCTCTCGATAACTAAGGTGACATTGCTGCCGAAGAGGCCAGCAGGCGAAAGCGGGTGTCCAGAAGAAAGCTTTTTCTTTCTACTTAATACCAGATATAGATTTAACCAGAGATGCCTCTCTGTGGCCACCAGGGCAGCCATAGAACGACTGATGGCACTGGCCATCTCCTTGGTGGCCCGGAGAGACAAATCTGTGGTCAAGAGCCATTCTTTAACAACGTCCGGGCCCACCCCCTCATCTTCATCCAGTTCTTCAAGCAGGTCAGCCTGGTAGGCTTGCAAGATGGACATTATATGCAGACATGCACCAGCCTGACCTGCTGCCATATATGCTTTACCCAGCAAGGCCGAAGTTGTTCTACATGGCCTGGTGGGTAATGTCGGGGCCTTCAGGGATGATGCTGACCCAAGGGAGAGATAGATCGCAAGCGTCTCTTCCACCTTAGGCATTCTCCCATACCCGTGCTCCTTCAACCCCAAAATCGATAAGTAATTTGAAACGTGGGGGCTAAAGACACAGGCAGAAAACAGTTTCCTCCAAGATCTGGACACCTCGTTGTGGAGATCAGGAAAAAACAGAAGGCCCCGACGTGGAGTTTGCGCTTTACAGGGCAAGAAGTGTTCTTCAAGCTTGTTTTTCTGATGAACCTCCTGCCTCTCAGCCAAAAAAAATCTATATTTAATTTGGCAGCAGGACCTGAATACCGAGGATCTTGTGCCTGGGTACCCTTCTTGAAGCGGCATTCTCAGAAGTACCCAGCCACAGTGAGCACAGACAAATATGTATTCACTCATGGTTACCAAGTTTTGGTTCTAATTGATAAAGTTCTATCATTAAATAGTGCTTGATTATCATGTCATAATATAATGCTTGACTGACTGATGTTAAGAGTGTACATTCAGTTATTTAAAAAGCTGTGCCATTTTACAAAGATAAGCTGATTTGGTGGAATCAAAATAGTATATCAGTCTTGCAAGTAAACTAAAAAATGTACTAGCCAAAGGCGATTCTATTGCCAGGGTGTGTTCGTAGAGGGTTGTTCAAGATGCAATCACACAGAGGCGTTCCTATAGCATTGCAAGTTCTGATGCAGAGCAAGTTCCCTTGAAAGGGAACTAAATAAAAAGACTTGGGATGAACCAATACCATTTTTTAAGGACCGAGTACGAGTATACTTTTTTTCTAGTACTCACTGATACCGATGCCTATACATTTATTAATTTCTCTCTCTCTCTCTCTCTCTTTTCTTTTTTTGTGATGTTGCAGTTTTCCAAGCACAACACAGTGAGACTAATGAATGTAGGACAGCTTCTTTATTATTACTCTAATGAAAAAGGTAATAATTTTTTTGTGCTTGTCACAAATTTAAAGAACAAAAATTTCAGTGTCCAATAAGCTTCAAAGGGCATAATTACCAATATATATAATTGTTGTTATATAAAAAGAAAATTTACAAACAAATTACAAACAATACAACAAATATTATAGAGATACAAATTAAATAAACTTGTTTTTCAGATACAGTAGGTTTATTTACCATGTATACATTTATTTAACATGTTTTGTTGTTTTATTAACATTAATGACAAATATAGGCTACGGTCCCTTTAAGGCCGAATCCATGGATACCGACATATATCCTGTTTTCACCCAAATGTTTACGTCGACTTAAGCATAACAGACTGTATTTATGTGAGATACTCCACACGATGGACATTTTGACAACTATGTGTGCATTTGACCATTCAGGCGCGAGGAGAATGGATCGTGCGTAAGAAAGAGAGAGAGAGCGCTTCTGGTCTGTGTCATTCAGCGCGATTCCGCCTATCCCGCCTTCACTAATCGATAACAAATTGTGATTGAAAGCATGCAGTTCGCAATGTGTGGGTTGTCATCATTAATTTTGAAGTATCTCCACACCCCTGAGGCTGACATTGTTTCTGCTGCCGCCGGTGTCTCTGTGCACGGAAAATTCTGTCAGTTACGTCACGTGCGGTATCGGTCTTTGGTATCGGGGGTATTTTTACGAGTACAAGTACAAGTACATGAGCTTGGTATCGGGCCCGATACCGATACTGGTAGACTAACAATATGTTTTAGTTTCACCTTGTGAAACTAAAAATTAAAATTTAAGGGTACGTTTACACGACAATGATGTACTAAAACTGTAAAAGTTTTTCCTTTGTATAGATGACAACGTTATCAAAACTATCCCTGTTCACATGGATCCACGAAAATGACATGCCAGACATGCCAGTATTATATTGTATTATACATGCCAGACAAGTAGTTGGCAATGTCACATTGTAAAGAAAGACTACGTGCCTGCGCATACGCATTCTTTTATAGAGCATTCGCGCAAAACACGCATGCCTATCCACCTTATTTTTACAGTTCACTGCGCTTTGATATTCTTCTTGTTATTTCCCTAAAGCAACTAATAAATCGTCTTACATATTCAAAGAAAACACCTTTCCTTCGCTTTGAAAAATAAGGTGGATAGACTAAAAACGTAGGTGCATGCCGTCACGGTTTTCACAGATGCACGTTTTTGCATTTTACACAGAGATGACAATGGTATTGTTTTCAAAAACTTGCACTTTGAAACCTGTTTTCAAACTTTTGAGTTTTCAGGGAACCAAAACGCAGTTTTCGTGTAAATGAACGGCCAAAATGCATAAAAAGATTTCCGTTTTTAGTTGAAAATGATGTTGTGTAAACAGCCCCTAATATTACAGCTAATTTAGATTTAGTTTTGTTATATTGACCTACATTAAATTACATTTTGGTTTGTGTTTAAAGATTTGTTTGGATGTTTTTGTCTTTGGGAAAACAAACATTTTTATCAATATTACATCAAAATGTAAGGTTTGAACTAAAACATAAATATAATTTGAGGAAAACTAATAAATCTAATTTTTTTTTCTCCAACGTATTTTTACCCCAAAATATTTTATTTTTTAACAGAAAAAAGAAAGCCATACAGGTTTGGAAGAATGTGGGTGTGTGATGATGATAGAATTTTCCCTTTTGGGTGAACTATTCCTTCAAACTCTCAAATAGTTATACTGTATTTGTCAAGTTAACATTAAGAGTTTGTCTTCAAACTTTTTTTTTTTTTTTTTGCACCACTGCATGCTCCCAGTCACAATTTCATGATGTTACAATGTATTTTTCATAGCTCAGAAATGCATTATAAGAACCACAGCAGTGAAGCGCAGTGCCGATGTGTTTTTGGTGGTAACTCCTTTAATAACACAATAACTGCTATCATCTCTTCCTGATTTTTTTATATAGCTGCTGTACATTGGTAAAGGGCTGTCGCCAGTACTCACATTGCTGCAAGTACACTTTGCATATATGATGCAAACCTAAAAGTACAACGTGATAGAGACTTGCAAAAGGAGGGGGTGAAATAAAACTCTGGTAAGGACCAAAAAATAAAATGACACTCCCACACACTCCAGTCGAGAGCTCTTGACCCGACAGGCACTCTGCCATGACACCACTAAACACTTCACCCAATTAATGCAACAGAGAAAAAGAAGAAAATAGTGCTATTTTTCACCAGAAAATTTCCTCTGTCACAGGTATCTGTGTGTTTTTTTGACTGTGGTTATCAAAGAGAGATTCATGGACCGTCAGCGAATATACAATCAATGCCAACAGCACTTCAAGATGTTCTCTAAAATTTCCCTGTGGTCCTGATGTTCTGAAGATCAAGTCCTAATGATGACCTCAGGCCAGTTTCTTCAATTATTTGTGGTGCCCTTTTGATGATCATGTCAGTCCCATGCACAATACGACAACTAAACTAGAGATGCTTTTCCATGCCAGGCTCGTTCACACGATCTTTCCTCTTTTCTTTATCACAGTGAGCAGGCACGCCACATTCAAAGAAAGCAGAAAATTCTCTAATAGTCTTATTCCTCTCTTTAGCATGCATATTAAATATATCACGGCAGACACAGCCTCTGAGCAATTCACTCTGTAAATATTACACACACATCACAGCGGTAGATATCAGTAACTGTTCTAAAGCCTTGTCACTGCCTCACTCTACACTTTCAATATAAGCAGCGTATATGGAGCTTCAGAAATGACTGTTCTGGAGCACTCTATATAGGCAGCAATTCTGTACATCTCACAAATATCACTTTTCATGTGAAGCACATGAGACCTGACTTATAATATTCCAGTTTAAACCCTGTTACTAAGCTATACTTTTAAGAAGCACATACAATTATTTGCTAAGGTAGTTTAACTTAACTAATTTGATACTTTTCAGAATTTAATCAAATTAAAAGTACTTTTCTCTTGATTCTGGTCACACCTATTAGATTCATAGCAGGTCACAATGCATTCTAGATCTGCCCTAACCACAGAGAATACTAATGTTGCTAGTTTAGATTTTTGGCCAGATTAAAGTACATTAGAAGTCATCATAACTTCACCTCCTGCTTTTTTGATCAGCTTTTGTGTATCTCTGCTTTATTTCTGCTTTAACTGTTGCCATTGTTAGTTTTAGTGTACTTTTTTTAGTTTTTTGTTGTTGTTAGTTTTAGTATTTCAGGGCTGCCAAAATTAATAAACTAACTGGCATAAAATAAATAAATATATTTACAGTGTTGAATATCTCATCACAGTCTAATGTTATGTCTAGTGGCAATTTCATGTTTAATGCAGATGGATTATAAAAGGTTTCAAGTTTTAAAATGGGCTATATGTGCATCAAAAACTAAAATCAAAATGAATTTGTGGACATTTATTTTATTGTAATTCATTTTGGAGTCATTAAAAAAAGTAATTTAGTTAGTTTAACTTTTTTCAGGTTTGTTAGTTTTTTTTTATATTATTATTTTTATTATTTTAGTTGTTTTCATTTAGTTTTTCATAAAAAAAAAATCTGAGGCCTGCTAACTAGTGTTAATTTCGTTAACGAAATCTATGACGAAAAATGTTCGTCAACGAAGTTTTCCCGAGATGATGACGAGACGATAATAAGGCCATTAAACGATAACTGTGACTATATCAACAAGCAATATTGTTTACGAAAAAAAAAAACGAGACTAAAGTGTAGTTAAAAGAACAAAAACTTTACCTAAAACTTTTTTTTATTTTTGTTGAAAAAATAGGAACCAAAAGATTTCAGACTGATTTTATAATTGATAGAATTTAATAAATCTGTACAAAGATGAGGTAAAATAAACCACACATATGAATCAATATTCTGTTGATTTGTGCTTTTTGGTGAAAGAGCAACTTCTGATGAAATGCAAAAATAAATTTCCTGAATGACAACAATCACTGCAATTATAATTGAGCAAAATTATATATATATTTTTTTTTACCCTTTTAATCATTATACAGTATGACGGAAATATGACGAAGATGTGTAAGTTTCCATTGACTAAAACTAGACTAAAATGCTCAGACATTTAGTTGACTAAAACTTCAAAAACAGGACAAGGTTGACTAAATATGATAAAAACTAAAAATTACATTTGACACAGGACTAAGAATAAAAATTAAAAAAATAGCTGACAAAATTTACTGCTAACCCATTGTTCTGTGTCAGGACCAATACATTTATTCCCCATAATGCCATTGCTTACATCAGAACTTGAACTGATATAGTTGAAATGCATACAGATATGAGATTTGATATATTTCAACATGGTGTAATGCTGCAGCTTTCACATTTGAGTAATCTAAACATGAATAATAAATTAGCCTTCAGGTTTATGTATTTTTCCCTGATATGAGCTGTGTTATTTATAGCTTCATCTTTATTACAAGCTTAAAAATATGATAAAATATTGTGACATTTTGATGGTGGAAGGGGCTGGTGCAGGCCATACAAACATTTGCTTAATCAATCACTGAAATTCAGCATCAGGCTATACCTCCTACAGCGCTGCTGCACGTGCACGTGCACCCACACCCACATCAGGCTTGTCCTGCCAGAATTTGAAACAAGGTTTGATTATCTTTGCATTCATTTGCACCAATGTTTAATGGAGGATTATCGCGGAGAGAGGTGGTTTTATTTTTGCCGGACTGTTTTGTTTGAGTGACCTTGAATGCACGGGCCAAAGGCACTGAAGTAAAAAAAAATAAAAATCAATTAAACACAGTTTATAGTTGAAAGAGAAAAAAATAATGGCTAATTGAACAGCTGCAGTCTGATGAAATGCCACTCCATATGCCAAAGTTAAAAAAAGCAATTTCTGTGCATCTTACAGAAGAAGAGAGCTCAAAAAGCTCTCATTTAATCAACTAACATTGATATTACTTCTGGCAATTAGAGGCATGCTGATAATGATATGAGTTTTCAGCTGTAAATAATTATGCTGCCTCCAGGCCATGCTTTTCTTCCTCACTGTATCTATAAACAATAATCAAACCACCAGGCGAAAGTTGAGGGGCTTTTGTTTGTTGCCGTGCTGCAGTTTGGGGAAAAACATCAGTGCAGCCCCCTGGTGTTGCCCTTGGCGGCTCTGACCTTCAGGAGCCCAGTGCTGGCAGCATGGGGAGCTAATGCATCGGCCTATCGATCCCTACACTTCCACTTCAAACGGCCTGTGTGCGTGCACGCTTATTTAGCCCGAGAGCAGGGTGGGACATGGAACGCTCCTATGGCCTAATACTGCGAGAGACACACAGACAGACCGAAGACTGCACTTTCATTGGTGCGATCTGAAATTTAATAATGAGAAAGATGCAAGCGGACCTCACGCAGCTCTGTTTTAATTGTTTAGTGGATACAGTCTCAAACCTATTGGTGTCACAGTCAGCATTTGGGTTTGGCTAATTATGGCACATGCATTAGCGGTTAGCGTCTGTCTCAGTTTTTCATTTGTTACATCAGTCAATTAAGAACCGACAGAATCAATTAAAATCAACTCATATAGTATCATAAGAAAATACACATAGGGGAGAATGGGGCTAGTTGTTGAACCTTTTAGTCTATTGTGAATATTCCTCAGTATACACAGCTTTCTGAAAGCCAATTTAAATATAAACACACACACATGATTTTTCATGTTTTATAGGGACATTCCATAGACATAACAATTTTATACTGTACAAACTGTATATTCTATCCCCTATTCCTACCCCCAACCCTACCCATCATTTTAACATTTTCAAAAAACATAATTTAATAAGATTTATAAGTGGTTTTCCTCATAAGGACCAAAAAATTTCCCCACAAGGTCTAAAATTTGGTATTGCCAACCTTGTGGGGACATTTTGTCCCCACAACATAGGGAATACATGAACCACACATGCACATATTTTGAAGAAAATGTCCATTATGAAACAGTCTATATGTGATTGGCTGAGTACGATAATGTAGAGCAGTACATCACCAAAACCATAATTAGATGCTAGCCAGCGTTTCGCCAGCTTCTTTGTCTTCAGAAGCTGTATGTGTGAGCGTGTGTTTGCTGCTTTGTGTGTGTGCCTGACAAAGACAGGAGTTAGATTACACCATGTCAGGAAATGGGTTCAGGAGATGTGTGACGCTGTGCCCGCACTACATTAGGGGCGACGATTCAAAAGACATGTGTAATCTGTATGGGTGAGGAGCATGCGAGGTCAGTCCTTGAGGGGACTGACTGCTAGAGCTAAGGCAGAGGCTGCACGAGCACAAGCTACTTTTGCAGACAGAGAAATTGCAATTAAGGTGGACAAAGCCAGACTAGAAAAAGAGGCTGCAGCTGTTTGCACAGAAGCAGATATATTAGAAGCAGCAGCAGAGTTTGAGGATGAGGAACTGTATGACAGGAAAGATCTTTTAATGGAGCTGCTCTCAGCCAAAGAAGATGGCTATCTACCAGGCTTAGCCTACTTAGACACTGTTCGCGGCTTTAGGCCCATTGTTGAAAAACTTCCATATACCTTACCTGTCCCATCCACAATAAACCTCACCCTTTAAGGAAATGTCGAGGCTTCAGATTGAATACAATTGAGGAGCGGAAAGCTTACCTGAAAGAGCAAGGGATCTGCTTCAGGTGCTGCTCATCATCATCACATTTTGCTCATGAATGCAAAGCCATTCTAAAGTGTGATGAGTGTAACAGTGAAAGTCATTACTCAGCTCTGCATCCTGGCCCACCATCATGGGCACCCAAAACCCAAGGCCCTCCATTACAGCATGGCGGGGAGGATGCAGGAGAAATTCCAACAACACAAGTGGTGAGCTCCCTTTGCACTGATGTTTGTCATGGCATTTCCACAAAATCTTGCTCCAAAATATGTTTTGTCAAAGTCTTTCCTGAGGGGAATCCAGAGAATGCAGTAAAGATGTATGCTAAAATGGAAGACCCTCACTGTTTATTCCTTGTACAAGTCACATTCACATTAAAGAAAAGATCACCAGCAACTTAACAACTCTACATACAACTCAGGACTTTGAAACCAACTGGAACATGACCTAAGACAATCTTGGCCAGACTATTTAAAAAAAACTGAGAATGACAGTAAGCCTGCACTCTCTATCAAGGATGAAGTCTTTCTAAAGGCAGGAACTCACCAAGCCGACGCCAATGAACTAGTGGCGACGAAAGCAGACTGTGGGGTTGGCTCAAGTCAGCAGCGTCTGGCTCCAAAGTTGGCCTGACACACCAAATCGATGCTCGACAGCTGACGGCCAAGTAGCACATCCATTCTGCGCCTGCGTAAGATGAAATGCCTTTCTGTACCAGCAGGTGGCAGTAGCTGAACAGCCAATCAGAATGATTAGATGGCCCGATGGACCGACGCTGAATCAACATGTCAATTCGGCCGAAAAAAAGCAGACAAGGCCCAACTTCGGCTGATGGTGTGGAACACACTGAGAAAACTTAGTCAGCCGACAAACAACAACTGCCTGACGGCCTACCATTGGATTGGTGTGTTCCTGCCTTAAAGACTATGGAGAGAGAAGTTTTTCAGGATGATTCCAACAGTTGGGTGGCACCTCTTCCCTTTAAGTCTCCACGGCCAGTTCTTCCAAACAACAGAGATCAAGCTTTAAGCCGCCTCTCTTCCTTGCGACGTACCCTAGAACGGAAACCAGATATGAAAGAACAGTTTGTAACCTTCATGCAAAAACTATTCGACAGTGACCATGCTGAACTTGCAGCTCCACTACCAAAGGAAAATTAGTGCAGGTACTTACCACTATTCTATCATCCCAAAAAACCTGATCAGATAAGGGTAGTATTTGACTCCAGTGCACAACACAAAATATGTAAATTTAGAAAATTTTCTTTATTTTCTATGCAATATTGTTAATAATTAAGTGTTGTTTTATACACTACTTGCTCAAACCATTATCTCTGCTCTTTCAGTCTTTATATTGTGCATGAGTTTTGAAAGCCATATCAGTCTAAACTTCTGATTTATAGTTTTCTGAGTGTACACACCTAAAGCACACGCACAGAGAGCTGGATGTCAGGCGGCGTGACCTGTGAGTATTAAACTATTAGTATTAAGTGTTATTGCACTTAAACTGTCAAATACACACAAGGTTATGTCAAAAACACATAAAGTTCACAAACAGTTCACATAAACACAGATGGTTATGTTTGTGAATGTAAACAGCAAGTAAAGAAATCACGTGTATATTAGATCTGCGTATTAATGTGAAAACAGCGTAATATACGGTACCTGCTGCTATATATGCTGTTAAAACGAGTCAAACGACAAAAGAAAAACAGTAAATCATTTGCTGCTCTTGATTGAAATAACTTTAGTAACTTTAATAAGTATACATTTCTTATTTGAATGCTGCTGTTAAATGCTTTGGTGAGGAGATAAACATGGCGGACTGTTTACAGCTCACTGAGGGTGGGGTCTATGCCTATAGCACAGAGTCCGTCAGCAGTTGTGGGCAGGGCCTAGGCATTTTGTGACATCACAAAAGGTAGAATCTGCAAAAGGCTTGTTCTGAGACACTGCTTATGATTTATGGGTATTAAAAAAAGAGGAGTGGGTGGATTTTTGGTAGATTGTGGGTTGTGTACACACACTACCAACACACATTTATGTTCAAACACCAAGTAAAAGCGAATTTTGCAAAATAGGTCCCCTTTATTTTAACTCTGTGGTAGGCTGAAAGTAGAAAGTCAAGCTAAAAAGCAGTCAGTGGCATTCAGAGAATTAATCCCTCGTAGTGTCCAGGAGCCGGCACCCTCCACCAGCAGCTCCAGGCCAGAACCAAGTGACAAGAGAGAGGAGCAGAAGGTCAGTGAGGTGGCCCGTGTAAGAAATAAGGGCAGTGTTTCTAGCATTGAAATACTTCCTCCCACTCCTGAGAGGCTATCGTGTGTTGGACAACACATCTGTAGTCTCCTGTATGAGGGGCGGTCTGTGTTCTCATCCCTTTTTCAGCAGATTCTGCTCTGGGCAGAGGAGAAATTCAAGTCGCTAAGAGCAGATAACATTCCGGGGCATGCAAACTTGGGGGCAGATATCCTGTCTAGGCAGTGGCTGAGGCCCGGGGAATTGCGACTCCATCCACAAGTCGTGGAGTACATATGGCAGGTAAGGCCAAACGGAAATGGACTCTCTCGAGGCTGTGTCTTAACAGCTTTTCTCAGAAACCTCTGTTCCAGCAAGGGTTTGCCAGGACCGAGTCCTGCTAGTGGCTCCGTTCTGATATCTCTACTGGATGGCATTCCCTGGGAGATCCCAGTTAGAAAGATCTTCTGTCCAAGTGCAAGGGACCATCAACAGTCACAAGCTGGAGATCTGGAAACTTTGGGACTGGCCCCTGAGGGGTTCCAGCTCATAGATTCTGGTCTCTTGCTGAGACAATTCTGAGTTCTAGAGCCCTTTCCACTAGAAAGCTGTATGCCCTAAAATGGTGAGTCTTTGTGTCATGGTGCGAGCAGCATCAACTGAAACCAGTCAATTGCCCTTTCGGTTCAGTGCAGTGAGGTTGACCCTGTCTACACTAAAGGTCTATGTGGCTGCCATCTTAGCTTGTCATTTACCTTTAAAAAGGATTTCTGTTGGGAGATATCCTCTATTGTGTTGGTTCTTGCATGGTGCCAGACAGCTGAGGCCTATCTAAGGTCGCAAGCTCCTTTATGGGACCTAGCATTGGTCCTGGTTGTGTTAAAAAAAGCTCCATTTCAGCCCTTTAAAGTCAGATTCAGAGAAAATGCTGACCCCTCAAGGTGGCCTTCTTAATATCACTGACTTTGCTAAAAAGAGTTGGAGATTTGCAGGCCCTGTCAGTTGCCTCTTCCTGCCTAGACTTTGCTCCAGGTGATGTCAAAGCTATACTGCACCCTAGACCAGACTATATCCCAAAAGTTCTACCTAGTATGGCTGGTCAGCCAATTGTTTTGCAGGCCTTCTTCCCTCCACCTCATGAGATGCAAGAGCAAGAGTCTGTACTGTATATCTGTGCTTTGAGGATCTACGCCCACCGCTCACACCAGTGGCGTAATGCCTCTCAGCTCCTGGTCTGCTTTGGTGGCCGCAATAGAGGGAATGTGGTCACCAAGCAGCGCATCTAGCACTGAATCACTGACACGATCTTCCTCTCCTATGAGGTGAGTGGTATGGCTTCACCTCTAGGGGTTTGGGCCCACTCCACTTGGTGTGTTGGGTCTTCCAGAACTCTTTTGCTAAGGGTGCATCATTGTTTGTGTTGTGGTAGGCTGGTCCTCTCTGCACACATTCATCAGGTCAAGTCTGGACAGGGTTAATCTGGTTTTAGCCCATGATCACAATTGTCTGTGCAGAAACACAGCATTGTGGGGCAGGCATTGTCCAGTGGCATGGCAACATTGGCAATAAAGTTCCCATAGTGTCAAGCCATGACATGGTGTTAAGTTCCACTCGAAAGGGAACATCTCAGGTTATGTATAAACCGGTTCCCTGAGAACAAGACGCTGCGTCAGGCTGCCACGCCTGCACGTTCAGAAAATTAGAATCTGGCGACACGGTGCCATGGCCATATTTATGGTTTTGGTGACATACTACGCTACATCCTCAAACTCAGCCAATCACCAAACACATGCTTCAGACACCAGCTTATACATCTCTTTCCATTTTCAGGGAACTGGGTTATATGCGTAACCTGAGACGTTCAGGTTTTAAAGAATAAAAAAAACAAAAAAACAAACAAACAGTAAAAACAGTTAACTCGAGATGTTCCTGAGTAGTTAAACAGTACTCAGTAACATCTCGGTATACTGTAATACACTCCCACAAACACACACTTAATTAAACCAAAAGCTATTTTCACCAACATAAAAACAGGAAAATTGTTGTGTAGTTCTCATTAAATTGGATCATAAATGATGGACAATAAAGTTAAATATGCCCACTATCAACTCAGACAGATTAAACTCTCTCTCAAAGCAAAAAAACACAAACTTAGAAAGTGTGGCAATTAATGAAGCTGTAAATGTACCACCTCAGGAAATTCACATCAATGAAAGACTGCAGCCTTTCTTACCTACGTGAGGTGTTGTGAGCGCTGAGGGCAGCGGACAGTGAACTTTGCTTACGAACTTCATCCGGTGTGAGTACAGACTAAGATGAAGAACATAATTAAGGAAACACATGGAAGGCTTCTCGAGGTCTACGATTAATTAGCCTCCTGTCGATATTCTCATCAATACCCGATTAACAAATGACACATTGCCCTATGAATGCTATTGATCTGCCTGCATTTCACAGCATTAATAAGCTGAAGCCTCCTAACAAACTGAAAAGCTGACAAAACAGAGGAAAGTAATTTCTCTCAAACAGCTTGTTGATTCGCTTTGACAGAAAGGCATGTCTAATGTCAGAGAGAAACCTGCTTACTTACACAGTTTACACAAAACTACCAAACTAAAACTCAGTAATTCAAGTTTAATTGGCAATGATGTGACTTTTGTTTTTGGCTGTATCTACTAATTTAATATGATTTACATTTAAATTGTTATTCATGTTTATGGCAGACAATGGCTTGAACTCCTCTTCTACAGTGAGCATATTTTCAATATCTAAAATTTTGATTTGTTTATGGGGGCACAAATTAAAATATCTAGATATACTGTAACAAACAAGAATGATAATAAGGGAAAATAATCAAGATGAAAGTATAATATTGAGAATTGTTTAATTCTTAATTTTTACGATTTTTTTAAAGTGAATTAAATCTTGTTTTAATGTTTAAATAAATAATGTTAATGTTAAACTAACATTAACAAAGAGCAGTGCATTTGTTATAATTTTATTATAATAAAAATTCATTGTTAATGTTAGCTCAGGTCCATTAAATAATATTAACAGATGCAACTAATAAATAATACATAGGTAAGTGTTAATATTAATTACACTGTATTTATTTTTTTATTTTTTTTGAAGTGGTAAATAAAACAAAGATTATTGGTGTACATTTTAAAATACTGTTTCAGTTTTTCTACTTAATTTCACTTTTATTTCATTGGGTTACTTGTTTTTTGTAATTAATTATGAAATTTAGTGGTAATTTTTGAGTGAAAATTGTTTCTACACCATTTTTTCGGTATAAGATTAATATATGCTTTAAAAAATATTTTTCATTGTTAGTTCATGACTAATGTAAATAATGTAACTAACTAATGTAGTTAACTAATGTTAACAAATGGAACCTTATTGTAAAGTGTTTTTTTTACATAAAAAATAAATAAAACAGTCCATTTCTAATAATTATTAATGAATCATTATTATTTTCATTATTATTCAAATTACTATTGATATTAAACCTTTATCCACCAACCTCAAATATTTTGTAAAAAAACTAAAAAAAAAACTAATCTGAAGATAAGAATTAATATTAAGTGTACACTCAAATATGTTTCAAGCTAAGGAAACTATTTAATTACTTTTTACTTAATGGTTACATCACTATTTTGATTTTGAATCAGTGAATCAAAACCTTTGTTGAAAATGTCTGAAAAGGTTTCTAAAAAGCAACATGAACACAAATATATTTTTTTTAAGAACCTGACAAATGTGTTGTAAATTTTTTCTTTTCATTATCTTCAAACTCTCAGACACTCAAACTCAACAATTTATTACCCATCAGTACTTGGCAATGTCTTGTGTAATGGAAAATAAGCATGTGTGAACTGAAGAACACAAAGCAGATAAAGAAAGTTACGGCAAGTTACAAGCCTCTACATTTACCAGATGTGTATGTTCTCTTCTCATTACAGACTGATTAAATAAATAGCCAACTCTTCAGTCAGCTTTAGCTCCAGACGTGGATGGTCTCAGTTTTGACAAACGACTGCAAAGTGAGGTAAAAAGGGACTCGATATAAATTAATGGTGCCCTAGCATCCCAAGGTTTAGTCCCCTTACGCTAATGATAGTAATGAACACTTAGATGAGGGATGATCGGGCCTGTCCTCCAGTCGGAGCTTTACGCAGGTTAATTAGGTAAGATAACATCATCAACCTCTTTCGTCCCTACACATGGAATTAATTGGATAAGCTGGGGCTGGATTCAGGTCTATATGTAATCATGTGAACAATCAAGGAGAGTAATGGAAGAGAGACGCCGGCCACGTCACAAGATGTCTTATTTAGATTCTCTAACAACCTGCCTAATAAGCACATGGACACTAATGGCATACTTTACAATAATGAATCAGTAAAGTGGAACAATAGCAGTGTGACAGTGGCAGCATCTGCAAAAAAGACATCATGGGCAGTTTGATGTGCTTATCATAATATTAAGTAATTAGTCAAAGCACAAAGACGTGATGAAGTGTGGTTTAATAAAACCATGTCTGAAAATGTCTTTGAGGAACATCAATCAATCCATGATTTGAGTTAAGATAGGAAGGCACTTCAATTATTGTTATTGATTTGTACATTGATATTATTAACTCTGTAATGACTTATGCCATATACGGTGATACTTCAATTGACCCTTCGCAAAGACCCGCCCCCTTAGTTACTGTTGCTACATTCAACAAGCTATGGCACTCTCATGCTACACATAATGTTCTCACGCAGTGAAAAATACATTGTGAAGCAAAGAAGACACTGACAAAGTGCCGACAGACAAGACAGAGCAGGTTACTTTTGGTATGAAACAAAGTCTTAGCTTTCAAATTAATATTGTTAACAATAACAATAAATACTATTTTGTGGCTAATGTTTGTCAAACAAAATGGCAGATTCACCATTACGATTGGTCAGATCGCCTGTCAATCAAACTCCCGGTGAAGGGTGAATTGCTGAAACTCTGTCCCCTAAGAGTATTTAAGGAAATAAACACACTGACAACACTTTTTTTTTTTTGCATAAATGCCATTAAACAACCATTTAGGGAACCTTTCATAGAACAGCTCTTAAAGGTACTTAACTTCTGGCAAAATGGGCTTTCCATCAAACCTGGCTGCCTATACAGTAGAAAGGCTAACCCTTTGAAATCTGTGCTACCTGAGAAAACAGGCTTCACTTTTGCCAAACAGGTGGGAAAACTTCAACACCCATAATGCACAGGCCATGTTGCTGTACAAGGCCACTCCCACCAGTCTGCTATGGATATACTTGGTGATGCTTTTTTTTTTTCAAAGTATCAAGCAACACATTTAGCTACATTTAAAATGTATTTGGCAATGTTTAGCAACTTTTTATAAGTTGCTAACTCAAACACTAAAGTGCACACATTTTCCCTCTAAATGACACAAAAATAATTTTCTCCATCACAGTCACAACCAATGGTCTGTCTACATGACTGCAAAAGTGCATTGTGAGTGACATCAGCTGTGGAGAAACTTATTTTTCTTTTTTGTCAAAATCATTTAAACATTGCATATATAAAGCTTAAAAAACACAGTCTGCTACACAATGCTGGACAGTGCATCTTCAACATTTTTACTGTATTACAACTTTTTGCGGTGCATTATGTTGTATGCTCTGGATTTATCCTCACAAAGAAACTTTAGGCAACTGAAAATTAGTGGGGAAAAAACTATATAAGCTGCCAAAGAATATACACAAGGCAAAACCCAGGTGCTGCTCCAAAATGTATGCATAATTCCAAAATGTTTGTTACCTCTGTAACAAAGACCATCGTCTTTGTTACAGAGAGAAATGTGTTCCCTGAAAAAGAGAAATTACACACTTTTAAAAGGCATACCCCATATGGAATACACAAACCTCTCAAAATCATAGGCAAATCTTCTCTTATCAAGAATAATCAGTCAAAATAACAGTCTCGGCATGCTCGTGTCTTTCTTGATGCATTGTTGCAGTTGCCTTTAAAACACAAAAAAATGCACTAAATCTTAAATTCCATAATAATAAAAAAAAAAATTCTCCCTTAATTCGGTTCGTTTAGGCATATGTGAACGTGGCAATCACGCTCGGATCCACACCAAAACGATCACTCCGAGATCGCCTGAACGAGGTGGTCTCGGCCCGATTGTAAATTAACTCTGGGGCGGTTCGCTTGAGATGTGAAAGCAATTCCACCCTGGAACTCTGACCAATAAAAGGACAGTTGTACTCGCAGTGACTTGCGTGAACACATCTTGGCACACTTTGAAATGTTGCCTTGTGAAAGAGAACCAAACCAAGAAGAAAATGCAACATTGTAACAAATTAAGTCCCTGTATCAGAACAAAACAAACAATCTATAGGTGTGAATATGCCCTCAACGTTATCGATATAAGGTATATTGATACACAGCACAACTGTTCTCCGGAACTCTTCCAGGTATGAGTTCCATCCAAGGGCAAAACCAAGCGGCATTACCGTTCTGGTTCCATGTCTACCCCAGACGCAAGTGCCGTGATGCGACATAAGACAATAGAAACCATTATAATCAGTGATACTGTCTACACCGGATGCGGCTCGGTGCGATATGACAAATGACTGTGCAAATTACAGAAATGTGTAACAGTGAACTTCTGAAAATTAGTTGGCAACAGTGTAATCGTAAATATGGAGAAAATGCCATGATGGAAACTAAAAAACCTCCATGTCTGAATAAGAAAACTGTTGCCATAGTATTCCATTTTTACCATAATGCTGTTTAAAGAGTATATAGTACGATACAATTTTCAGTAATAAACTTACCCTTACAATAACTGTTCAGTTAATAATGGGGATACAAAAATGCAGAAGTATAATCTGTAGGTTTCACAAAAGCCCTGAAGTTGTCAAAAGTCTATTTCTGTCATTCGGTGGACTTTTGCTGACAAATAAAGTGAATTTCTCAGTCCAGGTAACATGGAGAACGAGTAAACATTAATTTACATATACTACCAAGATTGTAACAATACAAAGTGGGTTGAAATTGAAAATCGGTGAATTTTTTTTTTTTTTTAGTATGAAGAACTTTTTGGAAGAACCTTTTTCCACTACAAAGAACCTTTAGTGCAATTGAAAGGTTCTATGGATGTTTAAGGTTCTTTATGGAACAATAGATGTCAATGAAGAATATTTATGAGTATTAGCAAAATCCACTTGATCAAAATCACATGATCAGATATTTATTTCAGGCCATGTGATAAATGTTTTAACATTTAATTAATTGAATTTAATAATAATAATAATAAAAAAAAACTGAAAAAGTCATCCAAATATATTTCCACACATAATTTCTCAGTTTCAGAAACATCCAGGAAACAAAAAAAAAGGTATCTTAGTACTTATCCTAAGTATCTTGTGACTGGTCTCGTTATGGTGTGTGCATGATGTGTGTGTTCCTTTTGAGGCTAAACATTTACCATGCTGTGGTGCGTCATGTACAGGAGAGCTGTGTGTTGTGTAGCACCTATCATCCGTCACAGCAGATGTTTGGCTCCTTTGGTTGGCTTTGTTTGAAGTACGTTTGTAAATTATGTATGAGGAACTTTTGTGTAAATTGTCATACCAAATAATGTATGTTTACAAAGCTGCATGAAAACTCACCTTAGATAAGAACTCATTACGATAATTGATGCAGAGAGGTAACAAAGGGCTCTTTAGCACATAAAGTCACTTTCTGATCTCCATCAATAATGAAAGATCATTTAGAATAGGCCAGATAGGCCATCTGCTACACGCACCTCTTAACTCATCAGCCAAACTGACAAACACAACATTTTCCCTCAAAGATCATTGTGTACAGACATATCATAGATGTATGTCACACGGGAATGCTAAAAATTAACCATGTCCTATGGAGAAGGGCTGGCTCATGAATATTAATTACATGACTTGACACTACAAGAAAGTTACCAAGCAACGTAAACCTAATTAATATGCATGAGGTAAGCCTTCACTGTTGTGTCCCTTGTAATTTAGTGAAACCCAGTATACGTCACTGTCACCATAGTGACGGACGCTTTGCACGATAATTTTACAGGCATCAGTAATGCATGTCAGAATGACCTGAAATGTGTTTAATCAACTTTGTATTACTTTTGAACAACTGCAAGCAAAAAAGAAAAATGACTGAATGTGCTCTTTTATTAACAGCACATTAACATCTCATAATGATATTCCAGTGTTTCATACCTAACTGAGGTAAGTGTTGTAAGTGTGTGTGTGTGTGTGTGTGTTTTATTGACCCTAATATTGTCTCCACATATAAGCCATATTTTGAGATGTTGTTTTGTCTACAACAAATGCTAGAAAAATCCTGCTTTGATCCTTATTGCTTCATTTTATTGTTTTATTGAACATCTAAAATATTACTGTATTGCACTGTAAACAGTATACTGTACTGTAGATAAGCTGAAGCAGGATCACATTAGAGTTCTTTACATAACATTTTGCTAATATTTTCTAATATGTGACACTTTTTTTTCATACAAATAAAAAGCTCTATGATATTAATACTTTTTTTTGGATATACCATGGTAGTACACTGTAAAAACTATTTTGTTAAGCCTATACCTAAAAATATGCAAACTAGTTTTACCATTAGTTCACTGTTACGTCGCACTAATTAAATCAACTTAAATAGAAGTCTCACTTACCCCAAAACTCTGATGCCCAGTTTCATAGACAAGGCTTAAGCCTAGTCCCAGACAAAAATGCATGTTTGAGCTGTTTTAACTGAAAGCAACTCGCTCTTACATATCTTAAAATATGTCAGTGCCATTGTTTTGTGTCAAGATGCACACCAGTAATGATTTTTATTTATTTTTTTCCTTATAAAAGCTTAGGCCTACTCCTGGTTTAATATAAGCCCTGTCTCTGGCCTGAGTATTCTTTAATTATTCTTATTGTTAGCACTCCTTACATACAGTCAAACCAAAATGTATTCAGACACCTTGAACATTTCATTCATTATTACAGTTTATTCACTATAGTTAAAAAAAAAATGGTAATAAAATATGACAAGGTCTCAGAGTTAAACTGTCAGAAAAAAAGAAAAAAAACCTTAATTATGTCAGATAACACTTAAGCAAAAAGTGGTCAGGTCAAAGTGTCTGAATAATTTTTGGTTTCAAATTTTTATCAATTCTACTGGTAGTCCACTGTATGCAGAATTTTTGGGTATAATATGTCACAGTTTACTTTATTTTGCTATCCTCACTTACATAAATGAACTATAGTGTCCTGCACCCACTAGTAAAAATAAATAAAAAATATCAAAAATATCTGAATAATTTTTGGTATTGTATTTTTAGTGTACAATTACTGTATTCTCAGCCACAAATACTATATGCTGACTCCCAGAGTGCATTGCACATGAATAAATTATACAGTTGCTTTACTTTATTATTCTCTGGTTTTATTTGCTGATTTTATTTGCTTTTGTCAGTATTACCAATCTGTTTTTTTTTTGGTTTTTTAAGTCTAATTGTTACCACTGTTGTGTTGTGCACTATTGTTGATGAGTGTGCATGTCTACACAAACATTAATAATATTTAAAGCGATAGTTCACCCAAAAATGAAAATTCGGTCATTTATTACTCACCCTCATGCCGTTCCACACCCGTAAGACCTTAGTTAATCTTCGGAACACAAATTAAGATATTTTTGTTGAAATCCGATGGCTCTGTGAGGCCTGCATAGGGAGCAATTACACTTCCTCTCTCAAGATCCATAAAGGTACTAAAAACATATTTAAATCAGTTCATGTGAGTACAGTGGTTCAATATTAATATTATAAAGCGACAAGAATATTTTTGGTGCGCCAAAAAAAACAAAATAACGACTTATATAGTGATGGCCAATTTCAAAACACTGCTTCATGAAGCTTCGGAGCATTATGCATCAGCGCGAAAGTCACGTGATTTCAGCAGTTTGGTGGTTTGACACACGATCTGAATCATGATTCGACACAGAAGAATCATAATGCTCCGAAGCTTCCTGAAGCAGTGTTTTGAAATCGGCCATCACTAAATAAGTCGTTATTTTGGTTTTTTGCCGCACCAAAAAATATTCTCGTCGCTTTATAATATTAATATTGAACCACTGTACTCACATGAACTGATTTAAATACGTTTTTAGTACATTAATGGATCTTGAGAGAGGAAATGTCATTGCTGGCTATGCAGGCCACACTGAGCCATCGGATTTCAACAAAAATATCTTAATTTGTGTTCCGAAGATTAACTAAGGTCTTATGGGTGTGGAACGGCATGAGGGTGAGTAATACATGACATTATTTTCATTGGGTGAACTTACCCTTTAATGTGCCATACTTTAATATTGCCACATTAAATGTGGATTTTTTTTTTTTTATAATATCACTACTTCATACTTTTCTTTTGATAGTCCAAATAATAGACTTATGCCGAACGTCACATGAACAAACAGAAAAACATGTAGGTCTCATCGCATCTTGCTACTAGCAGCAATTAACTACTAAGCTTAAAGGGTTAGTTTCCCCCAAAATGAAAATTCTGTCATTAATTACTCAGGGTGAGTATTCATGTTGTTGTCACTGACAGCTACACAACTACCACTTTGAAGCTTCAAAAAGTTAATAAAGTGATCGTAAAATTAATCCATATGAATTGAACAGTTTAGTCCAAATTTTCTGAAGTGACTTGATTGCTTTAGGCTATATGAAGAACATATTTAATTAAGATTTTTATTCACTTCATCAATGCACACATTAGTTAAGAAAAACGCAAGCTCAAGTAGGCTTGCTTGGTTTGCGAGAACCAATGAGGTTCATTCTCGTGTGTTACGCAGCATGTTTGAGCTTGTAACAACAATAGCGTGTGTAAATGATGATGGAATTTTCATTTGTGAACTTTGGGTACATTTGCAAAACCTTTAAGAGATCCAGTTCAGATGGAAAATATTTCAAGCTGACTAGCTGAAGATGTTACTGTAGCTATACCCATTAATAGACACACGGTACTTCCTTGAAAATAAATTTCAGTACAGCACTACAACAACCATAATGAAATGACCCTTCACAAAAGATACTTTACAATGAACTCCGTTAGAGAGCTATATATGGCAATTTATCTGTTCAATAAAATACCTTACTCACCTGTTGCATAATAAAAATGCCATCTCTGCTTCGCTTTTACAACATTTCAAATCCCTCAGTTATTGCCCTCTCTGAAAAGCCAAGCCAATGTTGACTCTCGTCATTGTCTTTTTGTCAGCAGACTCTCCTCTGTTTTTTTTTAGTTTTTTTTTAAATGGGTAAATCCCCGGAGGTTCGAGATTTAGCATGCTCCATGTCAACCTTTCTCACTCTTTGCGACAACTAACCTATGCCACTCCCACACAATATGATGTTTTATTAACAAAGTTCCGTATGAGCACATTCAAATGATCTACCCAGTCAGGGGTATACGATATCACGATTTTTGATTGTGGACGATTAAAATGTTTCCACGATCTGCTTATGAAGAAATATCGTAGTATCGTGCTACAGTGCTTTCTATCAGTTGCAGTTCTAGCGCCTCTGTCTCAACATACAGTACAACGTGACGTACATTCACATCTCATTGTAATGCAATATAGTAATATTCACGGGACACTTCAATTCACAAAAGTTCAATATTTGCATGTGCCTTGCTGGTTAAAAATTTCATTCGCATGTTGATGAGCTGTTCTAACATGCGTTTTTCAGAACGCGTAGCCTACACCCAAAGTGCACAGGCACTAAAAACCTGTCAGCACCTGATTACTAAGTCTATCTTTCAAGTCTGATTGCTCTAAAACTGTCAAATACGCACAAAGTTTACATAAACACAGTTGGTTATGTCTAAAGTGAAAGTAAACATTTGATAGAAAATTGGATGCGTGGCTGTATAGATACATGCAGGTCTTTAAAGAGACAGAGCAGCCTAATATTAACCATACTGTCGCTTGTCCTTAAAGGGATAGTTCAACCAAAAATGAAAATTCTGTCATTATTTACTCACTGTAATATTGTTTCAAACCTGTATTATTTTCTTTCTTGTGCAGAACACAAAATAAAATATTTTGGAGAGTGTGTGTAACCAAACAGTTGCTGGTCCCCATTGACTTCCATAGTAGGAAAAACATTGCCTGGAAAATCCAGCCTCACCGCTGTACCAGCGGATGAGTCTGGTCGACATTGAATCAATTCGAATTCTAGGGCGGAGCAAATCCGAGCAAACAGGAAGTGGAGTAAACCAATCAGAGAAGGGCGGATATGACGTTAGCAAAGCAACGAGCGGAGCTAACTGATATGTTAAGCTTTTCCCAAAGCCAGTGGGAAGCAACGCAAAAACGTCTTCTTTTAAAATAAAAGCTTCTAGTGCTGTCAGCTGCTGGGGTTTTAATGACTTAATGTGTTTTTGGTCATTTAAAACTCAATTCACGGCTGAATAGAACAAACTCTCGGGTCTCGCGTGTTTTATTAGGGATAGTTACCCCAGGGGGTAAGAAGGGACTTTCGCCGCACTAGAGTGATGCTGTTTGCGTCACTGAAATAAACGAATCTGATTGCACGGTCCGGTTTGGAGTTGACTCGAGGCGCGACGGAGGGCGGACTGACCAGACTGATATATCTTGTAGAAGATATATCATTCTGGACTTGCCAGGCAATGAAAAACATATACTAGTCACTGTGGACCAGCAACTGTCTGATTACCCAAATTCTTCAAAATAACTTATTTTCAACAGAAGAAAGAAACTCATTAGGGTTTAAAATAACTTGAAAGAGTAAATTATGACAGATTTTTTTGGGGTAACTATTCCTAATAAAACAAAACACAAAGAGAAAATCACCCACTGCTAGCTTTATTAAGAATCAATGTATAATTTATAAAGTGAAGTCTATGTTTTATTTTTAGGTTTGTTCATTTAATTTTTTACTTGAATGCTGCTGATACTGTAGTTGAAAAAAATAAAGCACTGTTGATTTCACTTGTATAAAGTGTAGCCTATCTTTTTTTTTTATAACAAATAAAATAATGACAAAGATTTTTATCTCCGCCACTTTTTTTATATATATATATATATTTTGTTATTTTGTAAGGCTTTGTTTTTAAACTAGGGAAATTAGTTTGGCTGTAATGCTCAGTCTCTTGCAAAATAGTAAAAACAACATGGAGAATCGTGATAAAATCATGAATTTCCTGAAAAAAATCGTGATATGATATTTTTGCCACATCGCCCACCCCTATACCCAGTCAGCATAAGAGGAGGCCTATAAATACATAGCCGAATCACCTATGTTACTTGACAGTTTTTTTTTCTGCATCCCTCCACCACCCCCTCTTCACACTTGCCTGGTTACCATCCTAACCAAAGATACGGGGGAGTACTCTGGGTTCAGGCGACATTCCGAGCTCGGAGCCCTCTCCCGGACAGCACACCAAATACGCATATTCTTTACTCTATCTAATCATTTGTAAGTGTGAACTCATGAAACACGCATCAAAGTAGCCGAAAAACATCTCGCTGCAGCAGCCTGCGGTAGACATCCAACCCGGTCCACATCTTGGGCTGCGTTCCACTCCACTTTTAGACACGCACTCGCAAACTTCCCTAAGCACTTCCCCTCGGGGGAATCCCTCTCGTCTGTAGTAGGATGCCCACAGAGAATATATGCTGCATGGAGATAGAGCAGGTATCGTTTTGTTTAATTACGGTTATAATTTACATAGTTATCTTATCTGTCTTTTATGACATGCCTTGTCTTTTGCATTGTGTATTGTATTTCAATAAAAGCAACCAACAATCACTCGTGTTACTCTTCTGTTCCGATGTGCTGGCCTTCGCAAATAAACATTACACTATTAGTACAATTCTCTTATCTTACAGATATAGTCACCTGACTATACAGTGTATAATAATTGTGCGTTTATGAATTACGCAGATGGTGAGCGTTTTTGGGATAAAACTAACGACATAGCTCTAAGTTAAGCCGCGTTCCAGGCAACCCGTAACCCGTGTTTTTCCAACCTTCTACCCGTGAAAGTGCACTGGAACAGCAGTCAAACCTGTGACTTCCCACCCGTGAACTCGTACGAGATCGATGTAACGTTACTCCCAGTTACGGGTTCTGACGTCACACAGCACGCGAAACAACAATGGCAGCCCCTACGGATCTGGTGTTTATGCAAGTGCACGGTAAAATAAAAGGTATAACAGCTTCTCTTGCCTTATGCGCCGTTTTCCTCCTCTGTTTCCCTCAAATAAGCAAGGAATAAGCACCTTTGGCGATAGAAATAATTGTTAATGAGCATAAGCCCCGTACGGTCCGCCATGTTGGTTTGTTTACACTTTTACGCAGTTTGGCGTGATTTTCCTGGAACGCTACAAAGTCGTGACTTACGGGCTCAAAAACCTGCCTGGAACGCAGCAATAGTCTCTGTGAATACAGTCAGAGACTATGGTAACTTTAGCTACACTAGCCATACAGCATTCTAGAAAGCTCATTCAGAAAGCAACATTCACAAAATATGAAGTGTCATACTTACTTGTTCTGGATATGAAGTTAGAGCCAAAGCGTTGGTATTTATTACCCATCCTTCAGAAACAACATTTTCGCAAATCCAGCGTTGTACTGACCCTCCTTGGTGAAGCAGTCATGCGTAAAATGATTTGCACAAATATATAACATTTTACCGCCATTCTCCGGCACATTTCCGGAACATCCAACAACAGAATATTTGTAATGTTTTTTTTTGTGCAGACATTGTAATCTTCTAGCTAACTGATACAGCGAGTAAACAGAAATGGCGGAGTTACTGCTTCTCACTCAAGGGTGTGTCTATGCTAAAAGGGCAGGTCATCACCAGTCATGGGCGGGGATTCCCTACTCTTACATAGGAGTAGGGGAAAATATAAAACAGCATTTTCTGAGAGATTGAAATTATTATTATTGAAAATGATAAATAGGCATTATAAAAAAAAGTATTGGGTGGATTTTTACCATTATAGGCTGGTTGTTTACATACACTGTGGACACACACGTGTTCAAACACCTTATAAAAGTGAATTTTGCATAATATGTCCCCTTTAAATTACCTCATGTCTCAAAGCACATAACAATACAATAATAATGAACGTAAACAATTTACAGAGCTCTGGTTGTAGCACATGACTGCTGCAGATTCATTTCGGCGTTGATAGTGTTGACCTAGAAATGCATAAATCCGAGTCTGAGGACGTGAACAGCTCCAGGCAGAACGTCATGGGTTGCTATCTCGTAATTACGGTTATGACATGGCGTGAACACAGCATAAGCTCCTTGTTTTGATTCAGGAGGAACTGCAAAAGGCGGCTGCTGTTTTACAGCACTTGGTGACTGTCTGTGTACAACTATGCATAGCCTTATGGAACGCGCTGATGATGTGTGATGTCTGCGCGGGCAGGGTGCGCAGAGGTATGGAAATACATATGTTGACAGGCAGGTAGGACATCATCATCGTATCAACAGGTTTGTTTGAGACGCATCGGCGCTGCGCAGACTGATCGGCATATGACATCAAAGTACCTCGAGAAGGATTCAAAGGCATAAGGAGTCGTTTGCTCTCCAATTGCTCTCGCGGTACTTTGATGTCACACGCCGATCGGTCTGCTCAGTACCGATCTATCTTGAACAAGCCTAACATTTCTTTTTGTAAAGAATGTCTTTCGCAACTGTATGGTTCAGTTACTTCAGAAAGCACTTAGCACATAATTTGCTTTAATTTTGTGTCCTTAATATTATTATGTTGTAAAACTGCCATGCCTTCTTTTCATCCCTTTTCTATTAATTTTATTTCAAGTTTCCAGGCATGATAAATATTGGACTGGAAATTGTCACGTTTAGCCAATCAGAAATGATTATTTCAAAGAGGTTACTTTTTCTTATTAGTATAATAAAGGAAAACTAGTTAAAGGGTTAGTTCACCCAAAAATAATAATGTCATTTATTACATTTATTACCCTCATGCCGTTCCACACCCGTAAGACCTTCGTTAATCTTCAGAACACAAATTAGGATATTTTTGTTGAAATCCGATGGCTCAGTGTGGCCTGCAAAGCCAGCAATGACATTTCCTCTCTCAAGATCCATTAATGTACTAAAAACATATTTAAATCAGTTCATGTGAGTTCAGTGGTTCAATATTAATATTATAAAGCGACAAGAATATTTTTGGTGCACCAAAAAACCAAAATAACGACTTATTTAGTGATGGCCGATTTCAAAACACTGCTTCAGGAAGCTTCGGAGCTTTATGAATTTTTTGTGTCGAATCAGCGGTTCGGAGCGCCAAAGTCACGTGATTTCAGCAGTTTGGCCATTTGACACGCGATCCAAATCATGATTCGACACAAAAGATTCATAACGCTCCGAAGCTTCATGAAGCAGTGTTCACGACTGTAGAATATTAGTGCAGCAGTCATCGCCATTTAACCATTTATCGCCAGCCATAGCCAGTTAACCCATCTGAGAAAAAAAGAAAGCAAGCTTGGTGTAGAACCGAGTCCCCTTCCAAACTTTTACGAAAGCTTATTTTGTCAATCCAATATGACCAAGTACTTTTAGCATTTAATGATATATTTATTATAAACACGTAAATGCTTTTACAGACTATTAGCACAAGATCAATTACGAAGCACTCTTCCAAATGAAGAGATATTGTGCAATATTCCCTTTATGTGTACAAAGCGGACTGAAAATTCATTTGTAATCCATGAAAGTGCATGGTGATTAGTGATGATCACTGGCTGTCAAGTTTAGTTAAAAACTAATTAGATGGGGATTTGAACCTAGGAACATTGCACACTAAACCAAAATTATACAACCACATGTCTCTTGTTGACTTGAACTCCATATTAAAAGGCTCTGTATTCAAAAGTTGCATTTTAGTGAAAATGGTTTAAATGATCAGACTAATTTGTGTAGTCGTGGTACAAGGTTAAGTTTGTCGTGACTCGCGAGGTTAGCTAATGTCACAACACTGCTGTACATCACTCCAAAGGCCTTTAGCCATGACTATATTATAGTTCAACACAGCCTCTTGTACCTGATTGCTTAAATACTCTCACTGATGATAATTTGTTGTGTTGCAGTCTTTGACTTTAATGCTTCACAAACTGTTTTGGAGGAGAGCAGCAGTGAGTCAGCAGGCGTTTGTGTGGTTGAAAAGCTGCTGGCATGCATGTTATTTTTATATCAACATTTGGCTTATAGAAACTAGCAGTTTTTACTACTAATTGTCTGGCCTTTTTGCTGTATTGCATTTTATGGCCCCTATAAAATATTCATCCTCCCTAACTTATTAGTTACTGAAAAAACAAATCAGCAAATGAGAAACACTGGTTTGAAAATCCATCCGTATTCCAACAAGATGCACATGTGGAGAAACCGCAGCGACCCAGTGCTTCATCAGAGAGAATTATAGGTGCTGTGAGCACTGAGCTGACTAACAGAATGAATTGAAGCACAAAGACAGTGATTCAGCTGGAGTGAGCCTTTCTCTGTTCCTGCCTATTTATTTGAGTGAGCTGGCATGTCTGAGGTGTGAGGCAGAGGGATATCCTGCGCTCTTTATGTTTGCCTTTGCAGGAGAGGTGGCGGATAGCTTTTCCTCTGTTATTGCACACAATGTAATTTGAAACAATTACCAAAACACCGGCTCACTTGTTACTACACACAGTTCTCCCCATATATACAAAGTGCAGATTCAATAGCTTAACATGTTTTACAATCGCACCCGGTGGAGCAGCGTTTAGTGTGAAAAAGTATAGTGTTTCACTGTAACCCGCATAGTATGGGATAATCTTTCACATTTTGCCTGGGGTTTGTTTTGCTATTTCTGCAAAAACTTGTGCAGGCCATGTGAATTACCATAGAGAGAGCAGATAGAAATACTAAACAGGCCGCATCTGATAGAAATGAATAAACAGGACTTAAACAATAAGAGGAAATAATTTGTTACCTTTAATAATAAATACATTTTTCTTATATTGTCATTCATCTGGATGCATTACAAATAATTAACCGCACAAATCTACCCCTGCACAGCTAGGAAAATAACGCTTGAACCAAGGACAGAATATGTAGAGTAGATTAGGTATATTGGTTGCAACACCTTATCACGGCTCAACAATACAACAGCACTTTTCTTTTTTCTTTGTATGGCTCAGATGCATCAGTATTTCAGATTTTCAACTGCACTGGCAATATTTTAACTTGTGCTGTAGAAAAGAAAAAAAGAAGAAAAAAAAAACATTGTACATATATTAAAAATAAAAACAATTAC
>RJVU01019258.1:7856492-7882042 GCA_003731715.1 Anabarilius grahami | reverse complement strand
ATATATATATATATATATTTATTTATTTATTTTTTAAATAATTTCAAGCTAGTTAAATAGAGCTACATATTAATTCAAGCAGAATTTAAACCAGACTGTTCTGTAAACAACAGAAAACCAAATGTTTAAAATCTAAAACTGTTAAATATGTATATGATCTTCAAACGTAATATGTAGTGATGATGCATTAGCTCAAAAAGGCAAGTGACTCAATTTCATCTTAAAATTTTCTTGAATGAGCACAGACACATGCTTGTACATACTTGATAAACACAGGTAGCCAAATGACACTAATAACCTGTAATTGTGTATCTGCAGGTAAAGGTCAAAGGTCAACTCACAAGGAGCAGTAAAACTTACCCTCTGTGGCGATGGATGTGAGTATGCTTTCAATACGGGGTCAGAGCCTTTAGCTTACAGTTTTCTATTAAGTCAAAGGCAGACTTACCATTCACATTTAACATTTGCTGCAGTGGCCTGTGAGAGGTCAGCTGGGAATTGAGTGAAGGAAACGGCATAACAGAAAGCTGAGGAATTCTCAAGTAGCTGAACAAAAAACCTATTTAAAATCCCAAAGAGTTCCCATGATCCCGACCTGGCCCCTCATTCAGCTGGGCTGGACTGCCACTTCTTGGTTTTACACACAAAAACAGTACATATTGACATGTTTATTATACTTTTCCTACTTCAGCTATATTGTAGTGCTTAAATCTAAAGTAGGTGCATGTATACTGTTCACAGCATGCAAATTTTCTGCATAGAATACCCAGATGTCCTACTACATTTACTAAGGATGCTTACACACTTGGTTCGATTGGCTGGTTCGAACCGGAGTTCAATTGCTCCCCCCTTCCCCCCACTGGACTGTGTTCACATTATATTATTTGGGTTTGAGGTGAACCATGGTGCGTTTTTATCATCAAAGTTGCTGCTGTTTACCCCTGTTGCTTGGTCACAATGATGCAGGCAAAGGCGTAGTGTTACTAAAGTCACTTTTGTATTTTGGTTATTGAGCTTTTGGTTTTGTTTTCAAAGCATTAGCACATAACGGCACTTGCATCTGTCCGCCTACTGCAAATGTTCTAAAGAATGTGAGAGTCCATTTGTGTTGAAGGATTTCCCTCTACCTGCAGTGTGTCAGTCACGCTTGTCAGCAAGTGAGTGAGAACACGCACAAACACACAGTTTTATCAAATCATACGTCATCAAACTTTCATATCAACAGCCAACCATACTGGAGGTCACATGAACTGTACTCCAGACCACCCTTTTTAGGCAGACTCAGGTATGGATTGTGGGTGCTCACCCAAGTTCGAAAAACAGCAGTCACATCCCCCAAACAAACCGAACTCAATTGAACCTGGGTGCATGTCAAAAGTGCTTGTTCCTGTGGAACAAATAATCATATTATAAGAAATAGACAATAGAATAAACAAATAAACACAATAGAACAAAGATACAAATGTAATAAACAGTGCTTTCATTTTTTTTCAGGTAGATCTGACAGTATTTAGATACAGATTAGGTAGATTAGGTACAGACCTTGAAGTATTACCTGAATTATTCAAATGTAAAACTGCATATAGTCTTCACTGTATAATTTAAAAATAGATGGATCCTTATTAAATTTACACAAGTTATTCAGTCAAGAGCAGTGAGTGATTTTTTTTTTGCAGTGTTTTGTTTGATTAAAGGATTAGTTCACTTCAGAATTAAAATTTCCTGATAACTTACTCACCCACATGTCATCCAAGATGTTTATGTCTTTCTTTCTTCAGTCGAAAAGAAATTAAGGTTTTTGAGGAAAACATCCCAGGATTTTTCTCCATATAGTGGACTTCACCGGGATACAGCGGGTTGAAGGTCCAAATTACAGTTTCAATGCAGCTTCAAAGGCCTCTACACGATCCCAGCCGAGGAGTAAGGGTCTTGTCAACTGAAATGATTGGTCATTTTATAAAAAAAGTTTAAAAATGTATATACTTTTTTTTTACCACAAATGCTCATCTTGCACTGCTCTGCGTTGCGCTACACATTACGTAATCACATTGGAAAGGTCACGCGTGACGTAGGCGGAAGTACCAACCCATTGTCTACAAGGCGAACTTGCAAATACTAAGTCAAACGCCCTTTACAAAAAAAGGTAAAACAACGATGTCGGATGCTTTTAAAGTTGGAGGAGAAAATTAGATGGAATTTTTCGCCCTTCCGTGGTACTTATCCTTTAAACACAGACAGCAGCAGGAATATTAGGCTGTTGTCACTTTAAGACATAATGCACAGATCCAGTATACTGTTTCTGTTAGACATGTTTTTAACATATTTCTTAACTGTTTCGTCCGCCTAAGACATAACCGACTATGTTTACTGTGATACTCGCCAAGACAGGCATTTTGACATAATTTTGTGTGAATTGTCCGTTCAAGCGCAAGAAGAGGTGAAAGAGAACTCAATTCAGTATCCAGAATTTCTCTTTTGTGCTTCTTGCACTTGAGTGTTTAAATTGGCGAGGCTTAAAAACGTGCAAATAATAAACATTCATGACAATGCAACACTAGCCCGATTGGGACAGTAACTCTTCCATCAACTGTTAGCCATTGGGCAGTCCTTATTGTCAAGCCCTGCACTTAGATCATGCACTAGATCTAAGTCCAGGACACCCTTATGTGGCAAGTGTAAGCCTCTCTCTTTTTCTCACATTGAGTGTGCATATGTGAGCGACAGCGACAGAGGGTGCTCTCAGCCAAGAGGCGGTTCGTAAAGCTCAGCAGGCAAAATAATTATATCTGTACTACTCGATCACAGGTGTCTTTTTTTAGTGGCCTATGCGAGTAATTTACTCACATTGTATAGGATTGTTTTGAGCTGTGTTAATGATCACTATAGCCGCGTTTCCACCACAGGAACTTTCCCCAGGAACTAGGAACTTTGGGCTGATACTTGGTGTGTTTTGACCGCAGTAACCAGGGTCTAAATAAAGTTCCGGGTAAAAAAAATTCCCCCTCTTAAAGTACCTGCTTGCTAGGTAGTACTTTTTTTTAAAGTTCCGGAACTTTCGGGGGTGGGACTTGCGTGCTGAACATGCTGATTGGTTGAGTTCACGCAGCATTTTGATTGGTTTACTCCACGCAGTATTTTATTTCAACCATCGTTTTTTAAAAGTCTGCTGTGGTGCGTGCGGTAAGAGTTATTTGCTATTCGCATCAACAATGGAGTTTAAAAAATACGACCGATGGACTGACGATGATGTTCAGGCTTTATTAAGCTTATATACGGAGGACTAAATCCAACAGGAACTAGAAGGTTGCGCACAGTCCTACGTCATCCGACTATCTTCACGGTACTTTAGACCGCTATGGAAACGCAGCTAGCAATAGGTCTGGGGGGGGGGGTGAGTTCCTGAGAAAAAAGTTCCTGGGACAAATTGTTCCGGATAATTTCGGTGGAAATGCAGCTTATGATGGTTTTCAATTTGCATAACAATGATTATAAAATATGTATTTTAAGTATGCAAATGGCATATTTTGAGTATTGATATTTGGGATATGGCTATTTGGGCTACTTTTGGGATATTTTTGATTGGCCAGTTTTGTGACGCAGACCTGGCAAACCTGTAACGCTGTTTGACCAGTGGGGCGCTGTAGCGCAATATTGTAATGCAGCCCTCCAGGATGAAATTCAATAGAAGAAGACATGGCACTTCAGAGTGCAAACGAAGCCAAACCAGTAGATTGTGGGAATGTTTAAAGATGCTCTAAGCGATCCTGGCGGAGTAACTTCCTGTTGACATTCGAAATGTTGTCAAACAAAACAGAGGCTAGCTAGACCCTCCCTCCTCCTCCTCCTCCCCCTCCCCTCCGTGCTTCCTGAAACAGTCATGAACGTGCATTTAAAATCATTCTTGTCGTTTATTGGCTGGAGCATGTTTATTATGTTTCGTGGTCCAGGCTGCACCAGTTTGTTTTTATTGCCGTTTTCGGAGCTTGTGGCGACTACAGAGGCCGCGTTTTTTTTACAGTGTGTTCAGGGGACAGGCAGCTAGCGGATAGTGAGGAGTTGTTTGCTGTATGTGACAAAAAACGTTTTGGCCTAAAACGTGACATCGCTTAGAGCACCTTTAATATAACTAAAAAAAAAAAAAAAAAAGGNGCTGCCAACCCTCGGACTCAGGCAACTGACCTTGCACGCCACAAGACCATTTTCTCACAGTGAAAAATATATCGCGGTGAGAAGAGGACACTAACAATGCGTCAACAGACAAGACAGAACAGGTTACTTTTAATGTGAAACAGTCTCAGCTTTTAAATTCTGTCAGTTTTACTATGAAATTCAAACAGTAAATGTGGTTTTGTCGCTCTCTAATGTGGCATGACAGTTCGCTGTAATGCCTCAAGCGGCATGTGAACCAATCATCTCTTCCTCTTTACTACTAGTTATAATACGAAATAAGCATGAATGGGCATCAGAAGGTATGTTGAAAGAAACAGTACAACTTACTCAAATGTTTCATGGCTCATGTAATTGCTCAATCAGTGTTCAACCGTGGAAAGAAGTAATTAAAACAGCTTGTAAACAATATGTCATGTAACTTTACATTAACCTCAGAAAAGGCATTCAGTGACCATAAACTGATAGCTAGTTAGAAAAATGAAAATGAAGGAGCATTTAAAAAAAAAAAGCACTATATTACATATTCAAAATTTTACCCATAATAAAAATATATTATTACATTATTGTTAAACTGCAGTATATGCAGTATATGTACAATGTCCAACTGCGTTCAGCACTCGGTTAGTGAGGTCTGATCACGCTCTGACAACGGCAGTGATGTCTCGCACTCAATGGCTACGTTTACATGCTCCAATTTTCGTCAATCCGAATGAATTGAATCTGATTGCAGATCTGTTTACATTTACTCTAAACATTGTAATCTGATTCAAATATCTGTTTATATATATTTTATATACATTCCGATCAATACTTTTGCGCACGCGCTCTGCGTGTGTGATGTCATATCAATAACACTTGCGGTAACCCGGGTTGCGTCAACAGACGATGATCATGTATCGACGATAACCAGAGATATTGTCAAAGGCATCAAATCTTGGCAATATTAAGAGGATTTGGTATTTCCAATTAATGTAGGCCTGTAGTGTTACATTCTTCTAGTCCATTATTATTACTATTAGGTTCGGCTTCTTTTATTATTAAATTAATATTATACTACGTGCTGTGAGGATAATAAAAGATTAGGCTATCAGCCATCTTTGAAAATGTTTTAAACATTTTTTTAGGTCTATTATACAATGAATTATAGGCCTATAGCTAATTAAAATTATTAAGAGTGTAGGCTATAATATTTTCTAACACTGCAGTCATCAATCAAAATTAGCGCAGCTTCAAGCACCGACTTTAAAAAAACAACCTGTTTAACACGAAATACTATTATTCTCATTTGTTTCACAAGCCTATATGTACAGCCACAAAAGAAATAATGGAATAAATTAAGACAGTATATACCGTTATCAGCATTTTATGTTGAAATTCGTCTCTGAGAGGTTATGGTCCATTAATGCAGCATCAGACAGCACCGTCACTTTTTATTTCAGTTTGAAAACTGACCGAGGTTGAGACTTTTTCACCGGCATAACACTTGTGTGATATCAATTGGCTCCCCTTCTTGTTTTAAATCGGAAAGATTTCCAATATTATGATGAAGGGATACAACTACGCCACTGCCTGTTGGCATACATCTTTACAACTAAAGGCGTGAACGTGAATTTGCGCACTGCATAATGCGTGTCAACATTGCACTGCGCATGTGCCCCAGAGGCTTCTGAATACGATTGAGAAAGTAGTCGGATTCAAGCGTTTACATGGTCATTTTTTTGCTGTTGGATCGGATTAGAAAAGGAATAAACCACCCCTTCCAATCTGATCGAAATTTCATTCGGATCGAGCTCTATCGGATCGAGCTCAATCGGATCGATTAAGGTGTTTACATGAACGTTTTTCAATCCGATTGAGCCGTCAATCCAATTACAAGTGGATTATTTGGGTGCATGTAAACGTAGCGCGAGACATCACTGCCGTTGTCAGAGCGCGATCAGACCTCACTAACCGAGGGCTGAACGGATTTGGACATTGTGGTGTTTTAAAGGTAAAAAATTATATAAATACTGTTTGGTTTCTCGCACAAACAGATCGTTTCGTGTTTTAGGACATCAATGTGTTGTCACGAGCTGCAGGGTTTAATTTGGATTTGTCTATGCATGTTTTTTCGGCTCTTATTGATAGAGTTCCCATTCACTCGCATTATTTGACTGACAGACGGCAACGGTTGGAGTTAAAAATCATAATTTGTGTTCTACTGAAGAAACAAAGTCACCTACATCTTGGATGTGCTGGGGGTAAGCAGATAAACATCAAATTTTCATTTTTGGGTGAACTATCCCTTTAATTTTAACCTTTAATATAGTAGCATACCAGCTGTCTGTATAGTTTACAGCATTAGTTAAGAGATTTAGTTTTTCCTTGAAAAAAATTAACGTGCTGATGTATATCCAAATGAATCGATATAAAATCAAATTGTCCATATCTTCTGAGGAGGACAGAACACCTGCAATTGATATTGATAATTGTCTATTCAGTTGGTTCAGAGTTCATTAAGAAGACATTTCATTTTATTTTTAATAGTTTGAAGAGGTATAACTCAATATTTTGACTAATTGCAAAAGCTGATTAATCGATCAAAGCCTACTGATTAATTGGTGAAATAATCGACGATTAGTCAATTAATTGTTTTTAATAATTGTAAGATTAATCGATTATCAAAATAATCATTGGTTGCAGCCCTACCCTAAAATGTGCAATACATACCAGAACACATTGTCCAGACATACTGTACACAATGCAGTGCATCCAAATTGACCTTCCGTGCGACAAATGAACCGGAAAAAATTATAGATGCTGTGTTCACTTTTTGAAATAATTTCTTGGTTAGACTGCCATTTTTGCATAAAATGTAAGATAATAAGTGGACACCACTCACTTGAAATGTGATGAGCTCCTGTGACAACAATGAACTGTTTTAAATATTTATTGTGAAATAATGGCTAGACTTTCAGCGTGTGTGTATAATTCGAACGTAGTTTAGATATAGTAGTAAGCTAGACAAAACTAGCTATTTTTAAGAAAGCTAGCTATTCTGAAAATATCATCTCATATCAAATGTTTGCAAAACANTTCTTCCCCCCCCCCCCCATTTTTTAAACGACAAAGAAAGTTCTGTAATTTTTCAAGGTTCTGTTTTTCCCTCTTAATCAGTTAGCATCAAAGGGGCACACATGCATAAATAATTGGCTAATTCACTTAAAGGGGCCAGCGTAGATTAATTAAGTCTGAATTCTAATTATGTTTTCCTGTTTTCACCAACTGACATGGTTGTTGTTCAACATAAAGCTATTAGTTTAATAACAATTAGTATTTTGTGAAAAAGCATGCTCTAAAAATACATGAAGATAGAGCTGCAGTGAGGGTTTGTACAAAGCGAGCTAGCACTTTGATGAGTCTTTGTTTCAATTAATTAATAGACAAAATATGAATTTAAAATATCCAGATCCTATTGCAGTGTTTGTGAAACAGTCACACACGTGTGTCATTGAAGGATGCAGACCTGTGCCTTTTCTGTGTAGTATTATAAAGCTGATTATAAAATTGATAGTTACAGTTCTGAACTCTCATTGAATGAAGCGGCTTAAAAGCTTGTCAAATCACTATATAATCACATCTGTGACTGCACAGTCTATATTAATGCAAATTGCTATATTGCGTGACATCCGTAAACAGCCTTCATTTAGCCTAATGAGCTATACTACTTGGCAGAAGAATGGTTTATTCCAATGATTAATATTAGTAAATATATACTAAACATCTGTGACTTTTATGATATGGCTGTTGCCGCCTTTTAACAAAAGCAGTAACCCATTTGAGGCAGTGAGTTACAGTGATTTTACCATGCTCTGAGGTCCCACTTTGCATTGTGCCTAGGAAGACCACTTACATTTACTGGTGTTAAAATCACTGTAACAGCCTCTCACTGCTTATTGCATTATTGTTCACTGTTACAGATTAGTGCCAATATAGAAAAACAGAGAGGTAACGGCCCAAATGTTTCCCTGAATTAAAAAACAAAACAAAAAAAGGCAAGGTTTTACCTCAAATTGTAGGTTATTATGGACACCTAATTCTTTATTTTCTGTTTATAGCAGACAGAAAGAAAGCAGCTGCTTTGAACAGAACTGTCTGGTCACTGTTTATGAGAGATGAGTAACAAAGCACTCATGCTAGTGTGCATCTATTTATAAGATCATTAAGATAGGGACCATTCTTGTAATGTAGATGCTTTATAGTCCTGGATTTTGGGTTTGTGTGTGTGTGTGTGTGTGTGTGTTTAAGTTTAAGGTTAAAGCTGTAACATAGAGGACAGAGGCTGTCAGCACATCAACAGGGCGAGAGAGAGAGAGAGAGAGAGAGAGATTGTCATAGGGCTTGTTTACCGCAGCCAGCAGAAGAAAACAGTCAGACGTAAATGAGGGTTGACGGTTTCATGAAGCACAATTGGTTGAAGGCAGATTCAATGTGACTGCTCTGAACTGGGCAATGATCCGTACAGTATGCAAAATTCACTCTGGAACTGGTCTATGCCCACCAGCCTTACGCCCAGCCGAACGGATCCCAGGCTGGAGAAGGCATCCGTGTTCCCAATTCCTTTAGACAACAATCACATTCTTTTATAAAGCTCATACATTTCTCTTGTCATCCATTAGAGAGGATTTCTTGCTCTTCTTTGTCCAGCGTGCAGCACATAGTGACATCTTGTTAGTGTTCATTGAAATAAAAGGCAGAATTTTCATTTCTAACAGCAGACTAGATGCCTCCGGATGTCAGTGGGGCCATTTTTTCCCTCGTTCTTGTTGTATAGTGTGTTTAAGGCAGATATCAGCAGGATTACTTGGCACCTTATACCAGCCTGACACTGAATTACTGATGCACTGGCCATGTATATTTAAGTATTTATGATATTAAAAGCATGTGGCAGTTGCTCAGTGTATGGTAACAGAGTTTGGCACAGGGCCCCGCTGATGAATAATGATCATTACCTTCTTTTATCACAGTAAGGTTGATGCGTTTAGATGTTAAACAGAAGACTGCTGATCCCAGAGCATGTTTCTGTGTTTGCATCACAACAGAGAGTTGAGTACAATTGAATATTTAGTGAAATAAACGTGCTACAGAATTCTGCAGAATTCAGTTTGCTGTTTTTAGCAAAGCGAGGCATACATTTGAGAGAAACAGATCTCTTGTAAATACAAATATATATACATATATATAATTTGTACTCATTGTACAAATTATGCAATCTATTTTTATATGCATTGTTTGAGTATTTATCTGAGCATAAATCTTTGTGATTATTTCAAGTGATAATGTTGGATCAACTTTAAAATATCGTTTCAATTAAGCAGGTCAAAATGTGTTTCATATTATGTCTAGCTGTCATTTTAACCCATTGATTTGTGCAATTCTAAAAATAATAATTATAATACAAAAACAACAATAATGCGATAACAAAAAACACAATCATGTAAGTCCAGTGTAAATGGTGCTTAATCTACAGATTGAATGAATTGCTGTAGATTGTCCAGTGTCAGGTTTACAGTCAATTATATTAAAATATAAATTTGTTAAGATTAGAAATTTCTAAAGCTACTATTGCTCAATGATTTACTCATCTATCATCATAATGTATTTTAATCTTCTGCATTTGGGGGCTTTTCTCAGGAAATTGTAATACTGTATATCAAAACATAAACAGCATACAATAATAATAATTATTACAATAATTTCTAAAACAAAGTTGTTGCACTTATTTGTGTTTGTGGCGGTAGTAGCAGTGAAGATTAAAACAAGATATTCTCAACAAAGCTTTATTAATTGTGTTAGTCAAACTATAATGCTAAATGTGGTTTATAACACATACAAAGTCATGGATGTTCATGTGTACATGTGCAGAAATTCATCAGGGACAAATACAGAAATACGACAATGCTGGTGTGACAACTTCAGAAAGTAATTAAAGAGATTTGTTACTGGGAGATAATTGAAATCCACCAGTGTAAGGGAGCGCTGGACGGATAATATGAAATGTTGAATTGGTGAGGATAATTATGTGTCATTCTGCTTTTGGCAAAATCATTATTTGCTTATTTCTCAAGTGGTGGCCCAATTATCACTTGTAAATTTCCATGTGGGACATACACCAAAATGTAAAATAAAAAAAAAATTCCAACAATAAAGTTGCAGTCATGCTAGAATGACTGTACATAAAAAAGATTGGAGGAAAAAAAAGATACTTAATTGACACATTTAAAATTTCTGGTCAGTCTTACCATCTTCCTGTTGGAGAAATTGATTTGAAGACAGTGGGGGAAAAAGCAAATGGTTTTTAAATAAGTTACAATTAGATTAGCATTAATCTCAGCGGTGCAAATGAATGTGTGGCTTTAGGGCTTGCTGGATGTTAAAGCAGATTTCTAAACTCTGCTCCAGATTGGAGTGTGTCCTGCTCAACTTTAATTGCTCTGTCATGTAAGATGAAAAACATTTCCCACTTAAACTGCTGTCTTTAAGATGATGTTTTATGTTTTGCGCATTTGTACGCTCTGTTCATATGTATTGCAGTCAGTGTTTATCGCTGTAATATGTGCCATTGAGGGCTCATTTACATATTCAAGATTTAAGTACTGCAGTCACAAATCTTGGATTTCATAAAAAGAAAATCTAAAAAAAATCTAATTTCATAAAGAAAAAGACATGTATTATTATTATTACTAATGGGGCTAATTGCCATGCTTTTTACTCCAGTAATTATTCCTTGTGGTTGGTATATTTTTTTAAAGTCAGTTGCATAAAACTTGACTCAAAGAACCTATTTAACATTTCCATTGTTATTGCCCACAATAAAAAATAAAGTTGAACACATTGAACCCATGTTCTGAATGGATCCTGCCATTTTTTAGACTGGTTTTTAGGCTTTTCAGCAAAACATGTATAAAAACACAAACAATGCATAAATCATTTATTCTAGTTTGCTGTTATTGTGTTGACTTTACTCAAAAGCTACAATGAAATGATGATGATGGAATTCACAGAAAGGGTGTACGGTAATTGGGGCAACCAGCCCCGGTCACTGTCTGCTATATAACTAAGTTAGTCATATAACAGATAACAGATTAAACAGTCAGATATAAAACAGAGATTTCAATTTTTTTTTTCTTTTTTTCTTTTTTAAACACACAAAAGAGAGTTTTGTTGTGTACAGTTATTGCGTTAATGTTGTACTTGTATAAACAATGATTTATTTTACTGCCTATGCAGTATATGATGCTAAGAAATGTAACAAATGCCCCCTACAAATATTTTCGGACACAACTTTTATTTTAAATGTTCAGCCTTTGTTCATATTCCTTCACAACATGTTAAAGTTTCAGATTTCAAGGTTCAAGAGTCTGGTAAACAGTGTGAGAAACCTGGTTTATGTTTTTAATTTGGTGCGAGGGCTTTCGTCCTATTTTCTTGTGTGTTTGAGCCTTCATGCTGCTTGCAATGTGTTTATGATGATTTGCATATTCATATGCACGGCAAGCCTCCAACATTTTCACGTAGTGTGCATGAAAATGCATCTTTTTTTGGAGGAGAAAACGTTGTTTTTCTCGGGTTGGGGTGGGATTTGGGAGGGTGGGGGTTGGACATTGTAAGTATTTTAATGTGACCTTCATCAGGCATTCATGTCAACTTATCTATTTATGATTCCAGTTTCTTCCACTCTGTTGTTCAATTAGCGCTTGACCCCTTTAGCGGCGTTGTAAATTAAATGACATTTCCGTGTCGTCCCATATTTAAAATACTGCGTTAGTTGCGGATCAGAAATGATGATCTTCATTCTGCAGCTAATTTATTCATTTAACAATTTCCCTCCAGAAGTTGCAGCAGAAGGCTGTGGAGCAACCTGAGCAGAAGAAATCCAAGTCGGCTGAATTTCTGATGGGTGAGTCCCGCGTGATGAGTTATTGCTCATAATTTGTGTAAGGATTAATTAACTAATTACAGACAAATGGCTCTGGGCTAAATTTTGCTCTTGCTTGTCAGGGCGCAATTTGTAATTATTTTAATCATTTCTTCTTCTTCTTCTCCTTCATCTTCTTCGTCTTCTCTCTTTCCCTCTTTTATACACACCCTTCCTCTTCGTGATTTGGGTTTAATTTTAACCTCGTTGTGTTTCTGTGTCATTTTAAGAGGAGGAATTTTCGGTTCGTGATTAAATGTGCTGTGGAATAATGTGCCACTCTGACCTTCTCTTTTTTATTTTCATATGCGCTCTTTCTTTCTGTCCTCAGCAGAAAGAGGCTTGATGGAGGGTGCCGTGAATCCCGCATTCCAGGAGGACGCGGAGGAAGAGAGTGAGATGAGAGGTGGCGATAGCACGCTTGTAGCTCAGCGACAACGCGTGGGGCTGCAGGCCTCAGCTACGGCACGAGGTGAAGCTTCACGCTGTCCCACCCTCTGTAACGCAGGCAAGGCCTTACATTCCAGTGCAGCCTGTCCCAACAAGTATCTACAGCATAGGTGCATCTACAGATGTTGCAGACAAAAAATGTGTATGTGCTAGATCTCAGTGAGATGATATCATTTTGTGCTAAACACTCTGCTCATCATCTAGACGAATCCAGTTTAGACCTAGACCGGGAACATACGCCCTCCTGTCATAGCAGGTTATGAATCATGTGTCTAGTTTGAAAGTGTATAATTGTTCAAGTACTTTCTTCTAACCCTGTTTATTGTTCAACGTCAACGAAAAGTAAGCCATTGGTTGGTTGACTTCCTAAAAACATTGCAGCCTTACAGTACTTTCAAAACGTTAATCTTGTTCAAGCGACTCATAATGTGTGGACTTTCGACTCAAACAATGGCCTTTTTGAGTCGATGTTTAGGAAAAGTGCTTGAAAACATTAGATTTCATTTGGTGGCACTAGTGGTGCAGAATTACACACTTCAGCTTTAATAGTTATCATCAATAATTTTGTTAAGTTTGGTAATCAGTAATCATTAAATTCAGACAATTTGTGAAAGTAAACACATTAAAATGACCCATGACTGTCAGCTGAGAGACTGACAGCGATAAAAAAAAAAAATCATCATTAATTTGAGAGAGAGCACAGCTTTCGTTCAGCTCTTTTCATCCGTAAAGGTAATTACGAAGATAAAGTTAAAATGCAAGTGCATGTAAGCAATAGACATCAAGAAAAATCTATGTATTCATATAATTGATATTTGGATACTGGGTGTTACGATACCATACATTAATTAATAATTGTTTAAAAAACAGATATTTGTAGGTGATTGCAGTTTTTGCACTTCAGCATGAGAGATGCTTACAATGACAACATTTATTTATTTATTTATTTTTATTGCTAATGGAGATTTAATATATTTACATACATAGAAAAACTGAAACCACAAAATAGGCAACAAAACAAGTAAAAAACCAAAAACAGAAGAAGAGAAAGTTGGAGTGGAGTTTAAATTTCAGACGGCTCCCGTATTTGTGTGTGTTGTGAAAGCTCACAGAGCACTGGAACGAACATAGAGTGTTTTAGCTGGCAGGCATATTCCCGCATGTAAATAATTCAAATGATTATCAAATTCAAGCTGAGATCAAACCTTAGCTTTTGCCTATGCATAATTTCAAAAGTAAAACCGCTGTGTTCAATTCCTTTGATAAATACTACATCAACTTTCATTTCACACTGCAAAAGAAAAAAAAGAGGACAGATCATTTTGTCCTAAGAGAAGCTGTCTTTTGGCTGTTTTTGTAAATTCTGTCAGCATGTAGTTGAGAATGTATTTACTCACATATACGAAAATTGCATGTTTTCCCCACCCTAAATCTATAAGCAGGCTCCCTGACAAATCAGTGTTATTCTAGCAGCATCAGACTGCATTGCAGCGCTGCATTATTGATAGTGTGCATGAAGAACAGAGGAGAGTTTGATTAAGGATGAGAAACACTGGAAGATGGCCAGGCCGTGTAGTTAAATCAAAGATATAATTCAAAGACATAATTTCAAAGACCGCCAACGTTATGCAAATGTGAATGTTCAGCCCCTTCCAACAAAAACAGTAATGGAAGCCAAACTGTGTTTACCGTGGAAAGTGCTTCACTTCAGGACTCAAGTCACTTCAATTTATTTGATGGGTGAATGTCAGTCAAAAGTGGCGTTCACACTGACGTTTAAATCGCTTGAGGTCGAACTGTATCAGGCGGGGGATCGCTGTGTGTACTCCCATTGGTAGTTGCAGCCTCACATCGCTGCTCATTTGCATGAAGTCAACTCAACTTTGTTGCATTGCCAAAGGTCGCTTTTGCTCATGACGCCAGAAACAGAGACAGCATGAGTAGGAGGATATACTTTTAGATAAATTGATGGGAGAAATTGCAGTTCTCACTATGGCTGTAGTAGGAATGAAAGTCCCAGCTTTGAGCTTAAAGACCCAGTCTTGTCTTTTAGGTAGTAGCATTGTGCATTAGCAGAATCAGCCTGAAAAATAGTTTTAGCATGATTTTGATTTTTTTTAGAAGTCAAGTTTATTATAGATATAATTGCAGATTCGAAATACTTGACTGCTCTCATTGAAAAACAATTACTTCAGGTTGCTTTTTCGTTAACCGCCATCAGTTCTGCTAATTTATCGTATAAACAAAATTCTAAGCATAGCTGTTTTATAGCCGAGGTTAGCTTGGATGCATCTTTCACAGCTTTTCAAGTCTTTTTCAAGATGCCAAACCTGTGGTTGAGATATGTAGGTGTTGAGTAGTGAAGAGCAGAGAGCAGTGACTGTTTAACAGGAATAACCCCTCTAGCTGCTGGCTTTCTATAAAACTCTGGCAAGACGCTTTGATGCCCAAAGGTCAGCGATTGCTAATAAGAAGTCAATGGGATACAGCATTTGCTTTGTCGCCCCCTCTCTCACTTTCTCTCCCTCTTTCTCTGACCGGTGACCCTGGAGCAGTGTTAGGGTATTGTCTTTGAAATTCAGGGCTCCTTTACTTTTACACGTTTCTTATTAGTTCTTTTGAACACAGGTAACATATGGCAGGTTGTGTTTAAAAGATTGCCTGCTCTGACCTTTCCTAGCATGCTAATTAGGCCCCTGAGCAGCGTCGGGCCCTCGTGAGCGCAACTTAGGGAAACGTGACCGTGCGGGGCCTTATCAGGTAGCCTGTGCCAGCCGGCTAGAGTGGTGTGGACTTTCAAAATTAACATTTTCACTTCATGTGCTTCTAATAATCACTAACCTCACCCGGCCCACCAACCATCAGCCCCCCTCACTTTCTCTTTTCTCTCTTTTGCCCGCCTGGACTTTCCACAGGAAATGAAGGTGCCCAAAATTACTTTGACCCCTCGTCGGCGGCGGAGGGTGACCCAAGGCGGTGCAGGATGTCTGGGGTCGGAGGCAGAGATGAGCTGGAATTAAGTATGCCATTTTTTCTCGTAATAGGCCGTCTCAGTTCATTAAAGCGGGGTGAGGGAGATCACTCACAGCCAGTCAGAGCGTTGGGCGGGCCGGTCTATGTAAATACTTTTACCAATGGGTCACAAGATTGGGCGGTGCTGTGACTGTCATTGCCGAAGGTCACCTATCATTGGTCAGGTCCATTTCCGATCCCTATGCTTTCCTTAACTTCCTTTAAATGAAGGGGGTTCCTTCCAATACCGCTATGTGCACCTCAGCGCGTCTATTAAAAGCATGCTCTGGGGAGCAAAGTCATATGCATGTTATAATGAAACATGGCTATTAACAGAAAAGCCATTTTGACTGTATCTGTTGGACATTGCCATCCTGTAATATTCCACAATCCTCACAAACCTACAAACCTTTGATAATGACACTCCAGAGGTGGGGACACCTTCAAATGATATTTTGCATAAATTTCATCACTGTCAAACGACTTACATTGGACTTACTCGCATGTTATTATTAGCTCTGAGCTATAATCATTTAATGTAAATGAAGGTCAGGAATTAGTGTCAGTTGTTGGAAATTCATGCCGTATGCTCCTTTATGTTTCATTTGGACTTTGCAATCCATACAAAATCAGTCAGTGAGATGTGTTTGAGAGCACAACGGTAAAATGTACCATCCGTCAAGCTGAAATATTACTCAAGTTTGATTTTTCTTCACAGAATTTATGAATGAAGATGAGAGCAACCTTTATGAGAAACTTTCCGAAATGTTTCAGGAAGAAGACGCCTCCACTGTCATAGATTTACCAGGTAAAGATTTTTTTTACTTTTGGAAAGAAAAGCATGTCTTTAATATCTCAGTTGTTTCTCCCAGACATCAAATAGAAACTTTGCTTAGGTCTCCTGCTTATCAGACATTTCTCTTGAGAAAATGAACTCGCTAGTCTCAAAAGTGTCTCTTCTATGCCCAATTTCACAGACAAGGCTTAAGCCTAGTCCCAGACTAAAATGCATGTTTGAGCTGTTTTAACTGAAAGCAACTTGCACTGACAAATCTTAAAATATGTCAGTGCCATTGTTTTGTCTCAAGATGCACACCAGTAATGTTTTTTCTAAGGCACGTGTGTAAAAGCTACTTAAATGTCCTAATTGAACTAAGGCCTAATCCTGGCTTAATCTAAGCCTTGTCTGTGAAAGCAGGCCCTAGAGTTTCAGGAAAGATCTCAACAATATGTCAAACTACTGTATGCTTAGAATTGCCAAAATGCCTGCAATCAAGAGTTTTTCTCATTGAATTTCTCCAAGACCAAATTATCTGAGTTGTGCTATCTTTTTTTTCATTTATCTTCCATCATTTGTGTCTGTTCTTATCATTAGGAATTTTAGGAGACACCTCTGAAACAAAGTTTATACTTAAATGAAATATTAATCATATGAACTTCGAAAGAGCATCCACTGAGCAGTAGAATTTACCACTGGGCTGAACCTGTAACAAGGCCCTGTTCTGTGGAGACATCATGTAAATGTTGTGGAAATAAATTACACCGGCCTGGTTTATAAAAAATATTGATTCTCTGCTATTTAATTCTATTATGAGATGCTCATGATTTTACATATAGGATGTTGTTACCCAGCAGGATGCGTTGTTGTAATTCCCAAACAAAAGCATTGAGCTCTCAGGTAGGCACTGAGCTCAACTTCCTGTGCGAGAGCCATTGTTGTGTGTGACTCCAGTGTTTGTCCCATTAGCAGAGGGTCGGATTAAGACTCTCTCCCAAGTAGAGTGTCGGGCTTATGCTGCTTTTGTCTTGGTGTAAAATGCTCAGTGGATCGGTTGAGGTACCGCACAGCAGTTGTAATTGGTTTGCCAGACCGTCATTGGGTTTAGGCCTCACGGTACACACGAATACGGTGTTAGCTGTCTAACACTCAACTGGATTGTTGTGGATTTAGCTGGAGTATATAGATTAGCCTCTTCACTATTGTCTTAGAATGCTCATAAAATCCTTCAAAGAAACAGAAGGAAAGAGGATACAGGATTAACACACACACAGTAGAAGGAGGAGGACGATCATGGGTAGCATCCATCCATGAGGCTTTAACGCTGTCACAATAGACTTGAGACAATTGCCTGCAAACCTTCTTTAACGCCACCTCCTAGTAGTCCAAAGTCTGGTAATTCTCTAAATATCTCCACACTTCTAACACTTAAAGGGGTTTGGAGCATCATTAGTAGAATGGACACAGTCCAGTATGCAATGTGTAAAACTCAGAGGAAACACATTTGACGCTTCAAATGTTCTTTCCAGTGGCAGACAAAACATCTTGACTCAATGTGACCAACACTTGAGGTTCTCTGTTCCAAAACCTAGATTGCCACCTTGGTGTGGTCATATTTCCTAAATTTCGGCAGAACTGGTCCATTATTTATTGTCAATGGTGTAGTGATATATGAAGCACAGCTCACACAGGAGGCACTTTCAAACCAAACAGCTTTCTGTTGATCAGTGTATGCAAATTTGCATGACCAACTGAATTCAATGTAAAATATGTGTGACATATGGGAAATTTGTCTTCACAAAATATTCCTGATTGTTTGGATTTTTATTATAATAACTGGATTTTGTCTGCGAAATTTCACAGAATAATGGTAAATATGATTGCTCCTTAACTAAAATGAAACCTGATTTGGAACACTCCAAATAATTTGTGTAATATAAATAGAGAGCAGTTGATTTCATAAGAGTTGAATGTTAGCAAGTTGCTAAGCTAACAATGCAATAGAGGGTATGCACGTGACGTCACCGTCGACCGTTAGGACTGCGGTCACATCAACTGAGTGGCAAAAGACTGAGCGGCAGCATTGGTTTTCAGCATGAATGTCGCGAAAAACACACAAAACACATCCAAAACGGGAAAGAGCTTTGTGATTGACTGTACAAATAGCTTTGACACAAAACCTGAGGTATATATTTAAAAACTGCCGAAACCTACAGAAAAGAGAAGCAAATGGATCGCTGCAATTCACAGAAACAGCTGGACTCCAGCAGAGAAACATGGATTTGCAGTTATCATTTTGTGTCAAATTGTTGGATTTTGAGGTAAAATCATACCGTATATATTGTATTGTTATATATTATGTTGACAACTCATCAATTAAATATTTTCCATCTTATATTGTGCATAATTGGGTGTTTTTAAATAAACAAAACTGACAAAAACTATACTATAAAACTATATGTTTTAGGGCTGGACAATATGACGATATAACATTGATAAGTGATTATGCGGATTAAAACCTACCTATATTGTAGTTATATAAAATATTCACAGGCAGATTTGCTTTATGTATTTCTCCGCCGTCAAAATCAGGCACATATAAATGTCAGGAAACACGACTCCTGGCTGCATGTCAATATCCGTGGATTAGGTTTATTTGACAAGTTGCAAGGAACACATTCAATTCCAACCTTTAGTGTAATTTGTTAGTTTTACTCGCGTTTTCGCAGTTTCCCCTATTAAATCCAGTCACGCAGCAGGTTCTTTTGCCACTCAGTCCAGCTGAGGGAGCGTGCTTTCGGCGGGAAAGTGACGTCGTTGCATACCCTCTATATGCTAAAAATACACAACAAACACAAATATTGAACTATATAAAAGTCCATTTTTATTTAGACTAAATTTTACTATTTTTATCAATACTTTTTGGTAATGAATAAATTACATTTATAATCAGCATCTTGCTTCTTATGCCATCTTGGATGAATGCTTTCAATGAGCCTGTCATAATGCATTATGAGATTGCCTTATGCATGAAGGATACATGCCGTGCTACCTTAGAATTGGGCCAAAAGAAGGTATCTATCTTTTGAAACAGCCATCACATCAGCAGAGTGCCTGTGATGCCTTAAAATGCTATCCAAGTTGGCAGCTCTCTAGGTTTTATATCAAAGCTAATATGTATCTTTGCACTTTGACAGGGCTTGATCCAGGTGTTTCCCCACCGGTGTGTCGTGTAGCACTGTGAAGCTAGCACAATCACATTAGGGCTTCATTAGCACTACTCTGTTTGATTAACTCACTGGTTTAATTAAATCGTGCTTCTGTGTAATTTGGTTCAGATGAGGAATGTGTCTAAACCTCTGAGCGGGGCTTAACATCACTATCATTGACTCTTCAGATTTGTGTTTGCTGTGTCATCGATGTATAACCATAGTTCATGTGTATGATAGGTATGGTGTCATCTGAGTGTGTTGAGGATGTTGAACCAGTGGCTGAGGATGGATGGAGGGATCGAAGGAGGGCTGAGCTGCTGGAGAGGAGAGCGGAGGTCATCCCTCAGTATGTGGAGCAGCTCAGAGAGCGTGTGCAGAAAGACATGATCCCAGTGGGCAAACCCGTGCTGGAACAGGTCAGTTATATATAAGCCCATAAGTCTCTGCTGGCCAATGATCAGTGCTCTGAAGTCATCATGTCACAGCCTGACTGACACCCAGTCTACACTCTGTCTGCAAATCGTGAGAGATGACGCAATAAACTTTTCTGTTTTTAATCAACACGGCTAACATTGTGGATTATAATGGGAATGTTCTAGTTTTGTTTTAGTCATGTTGCACCACTCCATTATTGTTGTGTATAAATGTGGCCTCGCACTGATTTTCTTTCAGACTAATGAAACTAGTTTCTGTTCTTGATGCCCACTGCAGATTGGGTTTGTTCTGAATGTACTGTTCTTCCAGCACTCTGTTTTTATGCTTTAACTTGTGTTATTTTGGGCATTTTGCCAATTTTATTAACAAATGGAGGGAATGGGATTAAGACACAGTTTGGAATCAAATCAACCGCACAACCAGCTCAACTTAAAATGTAATGAACACGTGCTAACTGCTAAGACATTAGTTATATTCTAAAACTAAGCAAGCTAGTAGGTTTTTTGTATAATTTTTTTTTGTACTGTCTAGGCAGCTACCTTGCAGCGTCTTAACTAAAATGAGTGAATTGATTTGGATTCATTTTCCAACAAAGTTTAACTGTAAATTAGCATGTTGCTAAGCAATCAACAATTCTTATTCCATTCACTGTCTTTGTTGAATTTGTTTTACAGAACAACATAACCTTACTGCCCATCTTTTGAAAGAGTCAGGAGTGTGTCCATGCCTTAAAATGCTCACTAAGTAGACTCAAACAATGTGACGTTTTACTTTTTTGTAATATAATATAATATACAGCCTTTTTGTTATTGGATTGGTGCTGAATATCTTTTTTTTTGTATTTGGTAAATATTTCTTTTTTATATGTGGCCCAGATTTATTGTTTATGGTGAAAACCCTCTGTGAATGTACATTATAGGTAATATAATACACTATAAGTTCATGTTATTAATGTCTGCATAGCATTCATTGTTTTGTTTTTCATTTGAAACCAAAACTGAAAAATCTGGAGCTTGTCAGCTAATCTTAGATTTTGCAGGTCATATTCAACACGCTTCAATCTTCAGCTGAATGTAATTCCATGGAGGAATTGTCAAAAACTCAAAATGCTAAATTACATTGAACAAGATCAGAATTAGCCAACATATTTAAACTGTAATCAATCTTGGCAACTTGTTATGACTGAAATGCGAATGAAGAGTTGCACATTAAATAGAGAATGTGAAGTTGAAGTGAGAAATGAATGCATAAGGAGCGGATGGGATGTAATGGTTATGTTTGAGTCATGGCGTGTGTTGAATAATCACTCTTGGTTTGTGTGCGACTGCAGATGAGAGCTTTATTCTGCTCTCCAACTGTTCGGAAAACACAACATTATTCCTACCACACTCCACAGCTATTTCACAATAATGTGTGTTTAAGCAGCACAGGATGTACCGCTGTCAGTCAGCGAGTATAAAGCCTCTTAAACGTGCTGACTGAATTCTGCGGTGGGTGTCTGTAGGGTTTGCCTGCAGATTGTATTAACACGTCTCTTTAGATGTTCTGAATTCAAGTTAGCCGCACATACAGCGGCAGAATGCAGTCTGTTGGTCCTAAACAAGAACATAGATTTTCCTTTTTGGCAGGAAGAGCGTTCAGAGCGTGAGAAGACAGAGGAAAAGGTGTGGGCGAGGAAGCAGAGAGTAATGTCGCTCTTAAGGGGAAATTCAAAGGTACTGATGTGTGTCCAGAAAAAGGAAAGATTACTGTAGGTATGTCAAATGAGATTTCCTGAGGTACAGGAGCTGCTGCTGAGACCTTCTGCTGTCTTTCCCCATCAATCACACTGTACTATCACTCAAACACAGAGTCACAGGCTAATATGGACAATGCTATACAATTATATACTACAGAACATGTATAAATAGTATTCTTTTTTAATAAAATACATGCACACATGCGTGTGTGTGTGTCAGTCAGTGTGTGTGTGTGTGTGTGTGTGGACAGAACTATCTGCTTTCAAACCTTCTTTTGCAGATCTTTTTCAATCTTGGATCTTAAATAGCTTACTACCATACTAATCTTACTATTTCTGTAGTATATAATATGTTTACTGTTAATAGTTTGCACAGTTTCATTATGCACAGAATTTCCAGATGATTGTTGCTAATATATTTAGTGTAGATTTACTACTGTTTGAAACATTTATGCATAACGCTTACTGTTTTGCATACTATTTTATAAATAGTATTTTGTAAGCTATGAAGTAGTATTCCATTCCAAACATAACTATTGTGTTCATTTATTTGTGCAGTTGACAGAAAGAAAGACACATGCTGAGTGTCATAACAACAGCAAAGCTTAAATTTACCTAAAATCTTAACATTATTCTTTCGCTGCATTGCAAGCACTGCTAGTAAATGAAATGTTTGGTTTTACTCTACATTATAATTTTTACTGTTACAGTTGCTGTGTAGCATTTAAAAAATTGCTTTCTTCATAATATTGCATGTATAATCTTAGATTTTTTTGAATTTGTATTATTTGCTTCTGCAGATCAGGCACATAGATGAGGAGGAAGCCGTTCTGCAGGACAGACTCTACGCTGTGTTCCAACGGTGCGTGAATTTCTCTACATCCAATCTGATGTGAAATAATCATTAATCTGTGTTTCCAAAGCCATTTACATTTTGCTGACATTTGTGAGGGGATGTAATCTACTCCACATTGTATTGTCTCTACCAGTGCATTCTGGGTAAGTTGCCAAAGGCGAGGAAATCTGTCCGTGTCATTGGACGCAAAGTAGCATCAATTTCATCCTGTTCACTTCAGTCTGCAGCCCTCTCTCTCTCTCTTGCTTTCTCTGTTTCTGAGTGTCAGGCCTGCAGGCTCGGCTGTGTTTAAGTTTTTAATAATTGTACAGCACCACACAGACTGATCTAATGAAATCAGGGATGTTAGTTGGACACTGGTGCAGAGGTTTGTTAGATGACCCTCTCCATGTCCTCTCATATCAGTGCTGGGTGGCTGTTAGTCAGATGAGACGTCTGTATCAGATCAAGGCCACACCACCCACATTCACCAAACGAATACTTGACATAATTTTTTTTTCTTTTTTTTCAAATTTCCAACACTTTCAGTGACAGTATTGTAGAATCTATCATCTAGTGTGGTGTAAATATCTGATATTACTATATTTTAAAGAATAAATGAAAAATGTTTATTTACGTTTTAAATAGTTTGACTGATGTTGTACTAATTGCTTGACACATGGGTTTACATAGAAGTACTTCTGTTGACATCCTCTATCTGAAGATGATTTAAAGAAATGTATTTATTTTTTTCAAAATTTTATGGTATGTCCTCATAGTAAAGTAAATGTGTCGGTAACACTTTACAATAAGGTTCATTAGTTAACATTAGTTAACTACATTAGTTAACATTAGTTAACTACATTAGTTAACATGAACTAATCATGAACTGCACTTCTACAGCATTTATCAATGTTTGTTAATGTTAATTTCAACATTTACTAATACATTATTAAAATCAAGAGTTGTATTTGTTAATTAGTTGATGCACTGTGAAGTAACGAACAAACTATGAACGGCTGTATTTTTATTAACTAATGTTAATTACATTAATGTTAATTAATTAGTTACAAAGACTAACAAATACAGAAAAAAAATGTATTGCTTATGGTTAGTTCATGTTAGCTAATACATTAATGTTAACTAATGAACCTTATTGTAAAGTGTTACACATGTGTCTGTATGGATATTGTTAGGGCGGAGAATCGCTTGCTGAATTCTTTGCGTCAACACCAGGCTGAGATCATCGACCAATATGGAGAAATTATTGAAGAGGCAGAAAACACAGAGCCACTGGGCATCGAATCTGACCTCCACTGGCAGGTACAAACACACACACACATGTTCGTTTTTGAATTGTGGGGACATTCCATAGGCGTAATGGTTTTTATACTGTACAAACCGTATTTTCTATCCCCCTACACTACCCCTACCCCTAAACCTAACCATCACAGGAAACTGCAAATTTTTACTTTCTCACAAAAACTCATTCTGTATGATTTATAAGCCTTTTGAAAAGTGGGGACATGGGGTAATGTCCTCATAAGTCACCTCTTCTTGTAATACCTATGTCATACCCATGTCATTATACACATTTGTGTCCTGATATGTCACAAAAACGCACGCGCACACACACACACACACACACACACTCTTTCTGGCAGTGGACATCTTATCTAAATAAATAAATAAATAAAATCTGGTAGTATCAGATTTTAGTGATGTATACTAGTACTACTGTAAAAGACTGCAGGAGAAACCTGCCTCTGTTTGAACCATGTGGTCGTAAAAGACTGATGATGTCACTCCCTTAAATCTGATGTCAGAAAGATCAAACCATTATTTAAAAGGCAGAAATGTCACAACATAAAAAGGTTGAACGGCTTGTACAAATCCTGCATTTTGGTGAAAGCACAAATTCTATTTGAACCCATTTAAATGTAATGCTGTTAAATGGGCACATGCAAATTGCCTGATATTATAAATAAAGAATACAAAGGTAGAAATAACATGAATTTTTTTTTTTAAATGTTCTTTTGAGTTACACGCTAAATAGAGCTGAATCAAATAATGTGATTAGGTTCAGTATCCTGTTAATGATATCAGTCATGGGGGCACACATATAACGCATTTCCTGAGAATAAGCAAGGAATGAAAGTGTATGAGAACAGGTATCCACACCTAAGTCTTCTGACTTAACCAAAACTAAAGGAAGAGGACAGCAGCCAAGGCAGATTGTTCAGTTGCATGCATGTCGTTGTTGCAGCGAGATTTTGCGTTGTAATGAGGGCCTCAACAGTAGCAGCAGCCTCAGTTTGCAGACAGAGCGTCAGCTTTGAGGGAGGCAGTAAACGCAGTGAGATTGTAGTATAATTCCTCAGCCTGGCATCCGTGCCCCCCAGTCACTGTTCCATTATCTCTCAAATTGCTGTGTTTCAGAGAGATAAAGATATTTTATGGCTTGCTGACTTGAAACAACCCGCACAGCCAGAAAAGCAATGGTCGACCTGCCACGCATAGTAATTTCATTGGTAAATGACAAAATCTTTGTTTATATGACATTTCCAAAATTACAGTGGCAGATGAATCTCAAATATAAAATGTCACATTTGGCATGCAAAACTATGAAAATATATTTCTGTACAAAATTCATGGAGGCATTTAATTTAGAACGTGTTTAATAACTAAGCCTGCCTGCATCGGTAATCCTGCCTTCAGGACTCAAAAAGATTGTCATATTTATTCACTAGCTCCCCCCCCCCCACCCTCCTTCGTTCTCACGCCAAAAATTTTAAGGGTAAATGTTCATTGTTAATTAAGATTTACTAATTAAAATGAAAATAATTAAGGAGAAAGCTTAATCTTGGAATATTAGGCTATACTTAGAAAGAAAATAAGTTTTTGTGTGTGTATGCATGAGTGTGTGTTTTTTTGTTTGTTTGTTTTTTTTTTGTTTTTTTTTT
>RJVU01019258.1:7840739-7856427 GCA_003731715.1 Anabarilius grahami | reverse complement strand
TTTCAGCGAAAGCCGGCCTGCGTGCCAGAAAGTGAGGGATGAGAAGTGTAAAGGATCTGGCGAGCTGCTTTGATGTCATCTAGGCGAGTGTTATGGCGTTACACCACTTATGTCGCAGCTGGAGTAAATGCAACGTCCTCCTCACCTTTATTTCCTGGAAATCTGGCTATGTTTTGAATCGCATAGTACTTTTACTGTTTCTGCAGTATGTAATATGTATAATGTGCACAGAATGCAAATGTTCTATTTTACTGCATGACATACTACATTTTCTAAAATGTGCAAGATACATCAGAACACACTGCACAGGATAGATACCCAATGCAGCATACTACAGTTTGAAACTTGTGAAATAATGCCTTAAAAATTTTTTAATCAATATACAGCAGTGTATACTACGTAGTATTCAATACATTTTCAGCCAGTATTCCATTCTCATCATAGTCTGTGTGTATCCTTCTAATATTATGAATAGCCAACTTATTCCATTCAAATTTGATTCATTCCAAAACAAATCTCAAAATGTAGATCTTGGAAGAGATTACACACGTTGACAAATTTGGTGTAAATATTCAGTACTAAAGAGTAGCAGAGAATAAAATGTTCAATGTAAGTGAAATTATTTTCTGTAAAGTTTTTTTTTTCTCTTACTCTCTATAAATCTTTTTTTTTTACATAGTGAAGTGTTTTTCTTTCTTTCTGTGTAGGTGGAATGGACTCGGACTCCGCAACCCATAGAGGTGCTTGTTTTGTGTCTGAGGGCCGTGAGAGAGAAGCTGCCCAGAGGTCTGTACTCACTAAGCGTGTCTCTTCAGACTCAACTGGGCGGCCGCATGCTGCGCTGGTCCTGTCTGCAGGAGCAGCAGTGGGCTGGAAGCACAGAACCCGTGGAACACCAGGGCCGATACTGTGACACAGAACTCAACATTAACCAGAGCCTCTACATGGTAAGAAAACCCCAGCAAACTGCCCTCCTGAGACACCCGCAGAACTGCCGTTTATTTAACCCCAACAACAAGAAGGCTGATGTTCATGGAACCGATTTGATGTTTGTTGATGTGAGTGGATTCATGCTAAATTAAAGAGCACAGCAATCAAACCTCATCACCTTTACGTTAGAAATTGTGTGAGATTTTACTACTATCAATCATGAGCACTGCTTAGAGGGGCCGTCTGTCATCTAACATACAACACTGAGGGCATTTCTCATGTTTTTGGCAGAAATAACTTTTTAACTAAAAATAATTTTGTGGTTACCATTGTACTGAAGAGTAGTGCTTGTGCTTAGGCTCTGGGCGCTATATGATTGACACGCTGGAAGTTTAGTTGCTTCACTCAGTGAGTAATAACTATGGTAATGTTAGTACAGTCTGTAAATTAATTACACCTCAGTAAATTAATAAAAAAATAAATAAGTTGTGCCAACATACAAAAAATTAGTTTGACAAATGTAACAAAGTTAAGTTTAACATACTACAGTAAATTAATTTGACCTAATCCAACTAAATTGTGTTAACCCAACTAAACTGGTTTAATTTGAATGAAATAAATTGTGTAAAAAACTTTCTTCAATTAAATTAAAGGTAAAGAGTTTTTTTTTTTTAAATTCCCTCGCAGGCAATTAAGATTTAAAAATATCAAGGAATTAAAATATCCCAAAACCACTAGAACAATGTTATATTTGTTGACTTGTGTACTTAAATTATCTCAAATGTTTCCAACATTTAAATACAGAAAAATCAGCAATTTTAAGTGTACCAGCCTGTGTCATTGCGTCGCCTGTCAATGACATCATATCTGCGTTACTCTCGTACCATGCATCAGAGACAACATTATTTTGTCAAGTGGCTAACATAGCGTAATTAGAAAAAGTTTTATTTGTAGTAACGGTAATTTTCTCCACCATACAATATACTTAAAAAAATAATTGCATGCCATTTAGCAACACAAGCCATTCAACTTTTATTAATATTATATTCTAATATTGATCTAGCTGTCTACAATATGCAACAAGTGTCTCATACCACCCACGAGCTGATGCATAGTTTAATGTTATAACATAACTTTCAACTAGCTAAAATGTATATTTAGTATGATTGATTTGACCATGTAAAACAACGCTGCGTTACCCCATAATTTTAATTTGTCAAATAAAGTGACCTGTATGAGTAGCAATTCAGCACTTGCGGCTATTTCTTTTTACCTTTTTTTGTCTTTACCTTATTGTCCTTGAAGCCGTTTCTTTATGTACAATACAGTACATACATACAGTACACATACAGCAACACAACACACAAAATAACACATTTTATAATAAGTAATTTAAAAACATGATTGCAGCAGCTATAAATGCAATTAAATAATGTGAATTTAAGAGGTCAAATGTAACTCTAACAAAGTTCAGGGAAGAAGGAGACGGATGTTAAATGTAAATTTAAGTGTAAAATAAACATAAACAACAAAACAAAAGGAGCGGCAGTGGCCGACTGCGGCATGTAAGCATACAAAAAAACAATAAAAAGCAACATAAAATGTCCCACGCTCTCGGACCTGCCTTGCTTCATACCACAGTAACGTTAATAAAACTTCAATACATTAGCTTTAATTGAACTTTAATACATTATTCCTTTAATAAGGTCCTCCAGAAGTCATTATAATATGCTGATTTGGTGCTAAAGAAACATTTCTTAAAATGATCAATGTTGAAAACAGTTGTGCAGTTTAATATTTTTGTGGAAACTGTGGTAAATTTGTCACCAGGATTCTTTGATAAATAGAAAGTTCACAAGAACAGCATTTTTTTTAATAGTGATCTTGTGATAAATTAAATGTTTATCACTTTTGATCAGTTGTCAAAAAAAAAAAAAAAACTGACCCCGAAGAGTATATTTTATTGCAATATTAATATATACAACAAAGCACACAGTGGTGCCAAAAAGCATTACAAAAATTAACTCACATTTTTAAGACAATTATACAAAACATTTGACCATAGAATGTTGCCATTTACCAATCACAATCAGGTATTTCAGAGAGTCATGTAATAAAAATACATTGTGCAGATTCACTGCATTCTCCACAATGTTAGCTTTGGGTTTGTGGAGAACATCCACACAAGGACAGGAAAATGCTTCTGATATGTTGTGTCTGCACTTTTCATGATCTTAAATCCAGAAAAAATCGAATGTGTCCATTATCAGACAGGACTAAACTCCAAAACAGAACCGCACCAGTTATTCTCACTGCAGTTTTACTTTAGCTGTTGAATATAGAGTCAGAATGAGACTTATGAAATGTGATATTAAACAGTGAGCGTGTGTATGGAAGTGGAAAGAGACTGTATTAAAAACCGCTGCTGAAAGCTCAAGGTTTGACTTGAGGGACAGTCACTGTGAATAAAACAGCTGCTTTTCTAACATGACATTTAGTGTGTGAACATAAATCAAATTTATAATTCATTATACAAGAGCTGACGGTTTATTGGGATAAAAATGAAGTAGAATTGCTGTGAAACCGGAATTTCAGCAGTGTCAGAATTCAAGTAAAACTACTGAGACAAATAAGAAAAATAAATAACTACATGTGCATTTAATAAAATATTAGTGCCATTTAGAGCAAAATAATAGTGATAAGGTTTTAGGTTAGTTTCGGTCATGCTCCTTTAGCATGCTTCTTGTTTTCTGTCAGCTGTGAATGAGAATCAGTACAGTCACTGTGTGGAGAAAAGACAGAATATACTAATATAAGAACTCTTTACGAGAATAAAGTGATGACGTTTCAACAATAAAGCTGTAATATTATGAGATTGAAGTGTAGATGTATATTAAAAAAGTTTCAATACTAATACTTTATTCAAAAACTGCTACTTGAATCTTGTAACCTTACTTTATTCTCATAAATGTATTCTTGTAAATAGCCTATCATTGAATTATTATTAAAATTATTGTGATTGTATTCTTTTAATGTTATGACTTTTTCCTCAAAATCATTTTTAAACTTTTTATTTATTTATTTTGACATGGCTCCAAATGGCTGTCATGCTCACCTGAGACTGAAATAATTTCCAAAAGGAAGTTTGATTGATTGAGACCGTACGTTAGGTTGTTTTGGGTTGAATTAGTTCTATAAGTTTAGACCAAACCCTAACCAGAATGTTTGTTTAGCAGTGCCTTGCAAACACTGTAAATAAAGAACCTAAAAATGTGATCAAGTTCAATAATTAAAGCCCCAAATCTATCGTGCGCTTGTGTAGTCAGGCCTATCTGCAGACAGAAGCATCTGACACAAAGAAAATAAAGTGGGCCGCTTTAACTGAATACTCCTCCTCTCTCGTCCAAAACCGTGGGCTCTGAATTGGCAGGCAATCGTTTAGCGCTCCATTGAGATTGTCTAGTGTCAGTCTCCTCTATCCTCTACCAGCTCTTATTTATAGCCAATCCTGTTGCTGTTGATGTTTATGTTTCGAAGATTTCCATCAGATTTGTCTGTAATTGGCTCATTTGCTTTTCGCTGTTGCCCACATTACCGTGCGCTCTCGCCTCGTCTGTTTTCCTCACAGCTTTCGCAGAGGAAACGAGGAATTAGCGATAGTAGGAGGAAAGCTACAGCTCATCATGTTTTTCTTGAGTGTCTCTGGCTGGTACTTAGAGTTGCTCTGGTTTGATTCATCTTGCAGATTTGAGTCTTTCCTTCAAGTGGGATGTGAAAGCCGTGATGGTCCAGGCAAGGAAATGGAAGATAAGAAGAATCTTTCACTTCTTTGCCAATCTGAAGTCTTAGTCTCATTTTTTCATCTCTTCATTCCATTGTTTCATAGCACTTCCATCTAAAGCAAAAACAGTTATTCAGTATGTTTAAAATCAGAATTAGACCAGCAGTCCATGAGGTAAGCCCACATAAATGAATAGTTCATCCCAAATGAAAATGCTTTTGTTATTTACTCACCACATGTCGCTTTAAACCTGTATGCTGAGAAAAAGAAAAAAGAAAAAAAAAAGAGATTCTTCACACAATCAATTCTTCACAAATTCAGTGAGCATGACTGTAAAGTTTTTTTTTTTTCTTTCTTTTTTTTCAATTTATGCCTTCACATGTTTGCGCTCTCTCTTTTTCCCCTCTTTCTCTTGTGGAGTTTACTCAGTAAGCACAGGTCTGTTTTGAATGAAATGTGATCGCTGTGATGCTTTAATAGATTCCCAGCATGCAGCAGTTCCACCTGAGAACTGACATAGGCCTGAAACACAACGTCTCAGTCATTTCATTGTGTTTTCACTCTCTTTTTTTAATCTTTTCCCCCCCTGCCAATTGATACAGTCAGCAGTGTTCTTGCTTATTTTTCAGTAAATTAAGCGCCAGAAATATTTTTCAATATGTGTAATGTAGGAGATTATGGCATGAATTTGAGGCCTGACGCAGGGAATCTGTGCCATTTTTTTAGGTGCGAGCACAATGCGATTAGAAGAGAAACACATGATGAATGTGATAAAACAAGTCTTCTCCGTTTTCCATTACTCCTAATGGAGGGATGGAATATTCCGGGAGTGATTGATGAAGTCAAGCGCTTCTTTCTGTCAGTTCATTTTTTAAAGGTCTGTCTCTTGCTTGATGGGTAAATAAGGATCTCTGCGAGTTAAACGCTGGTATTCCTCATGCCATGTTCTCCTGATATACCACATTTTCCCTTAAATGTTCCTGGTTTACATATGTTCTAGTGATGTCACGGCTGTCATGTTGGGATCGTCACATGCTGGCGCCCCTGCTGAGATGGCTTCCTGAAACCAGCCGTAATCACATTCCGATGTTTCATCATCTAGGTTCAAACTTTAGATCATATAAAACACATTTACATCTTTAGCTAGAGAGGAAATGATGTAGACTATTACAAGAAAATATAACCGACTCCAAAAATTAATTTTCTTGTTATTTTTCAACACAGTATCAACTAATATTGCTTAACCTTCTACAGTTTGAAAGGCTTGTGTGATTTTTCTTTTATTTTGTATTCATTTAAATAAACAAAAATGAGTAAAAATTAAAAAAATTAAAAAAATAAACATATTAATGAAAGATATATTGTATGGAAAAAAAGGTGGCAAGTATGAATAACTACAACCCAAAGTTTGTATTAATGATAGGTTAGGTGAGTAGGTGAGTAACGATTTCCAACAAATAAACAAATGGAAAATTAGATTACATTTTTCTTGCTGTGCTGTACAAAATATCCAGTTGATTTTTTGATGTCCTATTTTTTGGGGGTGTGACATCATCATAAAGAAGCGTGTATACTACACTTCTATAAATATATTTCAAACCTATCTATATTATAAGATGCACTTGTACATTGTGCAACAACATAATGGTCATTGTGTGCTGAATAAATGCAATTGTGTGTATATCCTGCTTAACCTTATTTCAGGGACAAATTTGTACCTAGAAGTGAGTTAAACCTGACAAAACCTCCCAAAAGCTCCTTTTTGGGAAGTCCTTATTTGTGAAAACAGTAAAAAAAAAAAAAAGGTTTTCAGTTAGAGTTTGGGCTTTGGGTTAGGCTACAGTATCTGTAGCTAGCTGTATATAAAAACAATAGAAGTCTATGGAATGTTTCCATTTAGATACACGTGTGTGTATGTGTGTGTGTGTTTATATAAATGTTCTTTTTTAAATGTATTATGTAAATTAGTTCAGTCTTGCTTAGGTCTACTCTGTGTTTAAAGTGCTTTATAAGTCATTTTGACTTTGAACTTGTTTAAAATAGATTATCATTTTCATTTGTTTTAGATGATAGGTTTTAGATTTAGGAGTTGTTCTCAGAAACCCCTCTCTGTCTCTCTCAGGTCTTACCTGCGTCATGTGATCTGTTGCCATCCAGTGTGCTAGTGTTCAAGCTGTTATCTCTGCCTGGTGAATACAGTCATGTGAGTTCTGTGGTGGGCTGGGGTGCATTTCCCATCTGTGACTGCTCCCTTCAGCTCTTCAAGGGCAAGTTCAAGACTCCTCTCTTGCGTGGCAGGCCAAACTCCTCACTCAACCAGTTCCGCAAAATTGAGCATCTGCTCTCCACTGATCTGGACCATTGGCTATGCAACCTCTACTTCCAGGTACACCTTTAAAATGTGCTGAACATTTAGTTATTAGAAGACACGCATCAATCTAATAATTCATACTATAATTAATAATAATAATAATAATTAGTTACTCATGTTGTAATTGCTTAAGCTAATAAATCTCTGTAGTTACTAGGGCTAGGCATTGACACAGATTTCACGATTAGATTTTGATTCATAAGCTTGAATTCAATATCAAATAGATTCAATATCGATTAATCTGTGCCTACCAGGTACAGTACATGGCAAATTTCATCAAAGAAAATATATCTCTTAACCAATTCTGTAAACTATACAGGGAACCCCAGTTGATATATCACTATAATATTAAAGGTTAAAATTCACTGATTTGTAGGCTACTTGCATTTAAATTACACATAAGGAACTTTTTATAATAATAATGTTACAATACTAGCACTACTGTAATATAAACATTTAAATGGTGGGTGTCAAAAAAAAAAAAAAGACAGATTTACAGATTTATTAAAAAATACATTAAACATTGAAGAACAGGTTAAGTAAAAATACAATGAATATGCATTACATTGTGCATACATACATTTAGGAATATGCTCCTCTCCAGGGGTATTTTTTTTTCTAGCTGAGTAATACGTTTTTGGACATTGAATGGATTTTCTGAGGTAAATGTAACATTATGTGTCATTGTTTGCAAACTGTTTTATAAACGTCTTTCCATGGTTGAAACACTGATTGAGCGATTACATGAGACATGATACAGATTTTGACATCATACCTTCTGATGTTCATTCATGTTTATTTCATACTGTTAACTTTTCACTTGACCTGAGGCGCTACAGTGATACCGGTTTCCGATAGTTTGATTTTCTTAAGGAAAAACAATCTCTCTTAACCAATACAAGGTATTTAATCGGCCCTGATCATCAGCTCTTTTAAAGAATCAATCAATGGCTGATTGGTGCATCCCTAGTATTTTTTGTTTGAATTTCATAATAAAATTGACAGAATTTGAAAGCTGAGACTTTGTTTCATGTCATTACTAACAAAGCACAAAGCTTTTTGTGATTTATTGGATGGGAGGGACGCTATACACACTTTGTGTGACTAAGACTAAAAGATTGATTCTCTGGATTTAAGAATCGATGTTAGTTCTTTAAAATGAGAATCAATTAAAATTGAGAAATCAATAATTTTAACCAAGCCCTAGTAGTTACCCTGACTGAACTCTGTAAAAGATGTCAGTTCTGGGAGAAAAAGGCCTGTTTTGTATGTGTGTGTGTGTGTGAGAGAGATAGAGAGTGTAAATGGCTCTAGCAAGAAAATTGGAAATTGGAGCCAGGTTGTAAACAAACCACATCTTTACTAAACAGATCCAGATACATTTGAGGAGAAGCATTGATCCTGTTCCTTAACAGCTTAATGAAGTTAAAAAGCAAAGCATTGGCTTATCTCAATCTAATGCATTCATAAAAAATGGAAATAGTGTGTGTAACCAATTAATAGGTCCACATGGAATCTGCACTCCACAAAAAGTCCTTAAAATACATCCCCAACCCCATGCTTGTTGAAAAATATATACTTTGAAAATGCTTTCAGCTTTAGTGGCTACTTTACTTTGAAAATGATTTCAAGTTTATAGGTCAGCTTTGATTTAACACATTTTACCATGTATAAATCAAGTCAACATAAATTTGCAGATTTATCCCTAAATCAGTACAGAAAGTGCCCAAAATCATCAGATTTCATCTGGGAGTGAAACAGATTTTGTAGTAGTTACAAATTGTCAAGGTAGTCAACTTGTCCTGGCACTTAGTATGCATGCTCTGGACTGAATCTGGATTAAATCATTTCGGCATTCCATTCCTATTCTAACTATAATTTCCTGTCACTTCTCCACTGTCCTAAAATGGCCAATAAATGAATACAGCAGGGAGAGAGAAAACAACACTAAACGAAAAAATAAAATGCAAGTAAGCATATTTATGCAGAGGAATGGTAGCAAAATAAATGAGCTTATCAGTATTTAAAAGGGAGTAGAAACACTTACATATGTTTTGTTGCAGATGTCAAAGGCCTTGTCCAATCAAACTAAATTAAATCAGGGTTCCTGAATTATCTGGGTCCTGAAGCAAAACCAGTCGAGAGCCACTGCTCTACAATATCTATTTGCCAACTCTCATAATGTCTTTCATAATCAGTCTTTGTCAATCAGCAGACATCCCTCTGTGCAGGTGAAGAGACTCCCGCGGGGCAGCACCAGGGTGCCGGAGCGCAGCTTCACCCTGCAGATCCCCTCTCACCCCCAGCTGAGCTCCAGCCAGGGGCTTCCTCCCCACCCGGACACCTCCACCCGCTCCTCTGCCTCTCTGCCAGGTAGGACTTCTGCACCCCCCGACAGGAAGAAATGCCAACGAATGTCATGGCCCGCGACAAACTCCCACACAGAAGCAGAATGGCAGCTGCCAGTTAGAATCTGGTGGGGCATTCATGCAGAGAAAATGAACCTTCTGCGTTCAGAGTAAAGCACAACCAATTTGTGCAGCACAATACGTGCCATTTAGGCCAAATTGTTTTCACTGTAAATGAAGCTCACTAACATAAGACACTCGGCTTTACACATGATTGACAATTCTCAATGAATGCTATGATCGTCATCATCATCATCATCATCCGTTGCTGCGTTAGCGAATGGCACATATTTCCTCTAATCAAAACTCTCAGCCGGAAGCCGGCTCACATTGCTGTGTTGAACCGTGAGCAGTCAACGTAAGCGGGATGGGGTAATAGCGAGATCTCTAATAGAGCTCATTCACTTGTGTACGCCTCCATTAGCTTATTGATTTTTTTCAGTGTTCATTGTTTGCCGTTTGTTTGGGAAATAGCAGATGATTCTGGAACGCTGCACGTAGAGATTAAAGCTTTTAAAACGCTCGGCATATGTTTGTGTGCTGAACACTATTGAAGATCTTCACAGTCACATTGAAACAAATGAAGCAAATCAAGCGGGTTGTACATTGTTTTCACGTTACGTCAATGAGGCCCTTTTGCCTGTGTTGTTGTTTGCGTAATGCTTTTAGATGATTCCATCTTTGTTGCATTTATTTTGTTTATAAATGATGTAGACAGCATGTATATGCCTCAGTCTTTTAATGGTGTTTCAATACTTTTGTCATAAGCTCCCACAAGTCTCCACAAACATCAGACTTAATCTTCTTGTGTTTTGGCCTTGAATGAAACCTCAAATTGTGTGACTTATTGAGAAAGAGTCATGCAATTACTTATTATAAGCATTTAGCCACACAAATTTTAGTTTGAAGGATGATACAACGGGAGGAAATACGGGAGGAATTAGCATCTATTAGACTGTAGGTGGTATCCGAGCCATCTAGAGACCACTTTTGACTCTATCTATTAAGCAACCACCCTTCAGTTGTCTAGCAACCACCCCGTACTATGACGAAACTTTCTGATTAACTACATAAGTACTATGCATCATTGGAGAAATCAACTAGCTAGTCACAACTGTTTCCTGAAACCATAGTAACATGTTTGCACCTCTGTCATTTGAACCACGTTGGTTCAACAATATAGGACTGGCGTTAATGACTTCACTCGCAGGAGGAATAGTAATAACAGATTTTTATAGTTCACAAAACAACAGAAAGAAGTTAAGTTTTTTGATCACATTAACATGCAATTTCTAACTGGTGTACACTTCTGTAGGCTACTGTATATATGCGGTTCATTCTGTCAGCAGCTTTCTCTACAACATAATATCCAAAATGCTGCTGTTATGAACTTGGCACCTTAGGACTACTTTGCTATTTTTGATCCCTGTTGTTTCAATTATTTGATGTTTGATTAATTGTGGGTTCCCTCTTACTTCAAACTCTGAGGTTCCCTTACGCATTTATGCACATGCATTGTTGACACGCTAAAATTAAAATGTATATACAGTATATTTAAATGGAATGAAAGATATGGAAGGTCTTTAATGCATGTTAGCTTGCTCATTGTCCAAGAGCATTATCTATGCAAGTCCACATGTCGTACTAACAATAAACTATGATTCTAACCACAGGTCGAGAGCTATAGTTTCAACCTCACAAGTTTGTGATGCTGTTTGCGAATGTTCGTTGGAACTATGGTTTCGGGAAATGGCGACTTGTTGATTAGTAGTGATGGAACTTGTTATTTAGTAATGATGGAATGATAGTTGTTGTTAGTAATGATGGAACTTGGTACCATAGTTGGCTAATGATGTTTTCTGGAAATGGACCCCAGAACACCTTAATGTCTTGTTTATACTTTCGCCTGATAGACGAGGAGTTTATACTTGATGCGCTCGCCGATTTAATATTCTTTGAAATGACGGGGCTCTAAACCATCAGGAAGCAGCGGTGAGAAGATGTAAGATACACATGTGACAATGTTTGTTTTTAGTACACTTCACTAAACCCGCACTACAAAAGAATCAAAGAATCATGTAAAATCCACTACACCTTGAGATTATTACTTGTGACATTAGAACAAAATATATGGATATGAGAACATACAGTACTGTGCAAAAGTCTTAGGCCACCACCAGCTATGTTGTTTTAGTAATGTTTTTATGACCATCCATATTTATTTTTTTTATCTTTATTATGATAAAAACAGAAAATACTGGAAGGATGTGCACAAAATGTAAAAAATGAAAAAAAAAAAAAATCGAAGAAACTTTTCATCATATTTTGGAAGTTTTCTTGTCCTTCCAGTCCTTTTCCATTCCATTTAGGTTTAGGAGAGCCAGGTTCCTGCTATTGCTTAAGTGTAAGAGGAGGTCACTAAATACTTGCCACTTTAGCCTAAGACAGTACTGTATATATAAAACTAAATTAAACAACAATCTCTTAAATATTTTCTAATTTCTTTAAATATTTTCATTTAATTTCATGAACATTTTTATTAATCATGGACCTTTATTTTCATTAAAAAGGCTTATATCTGCTATTCATAGTTTTCACATGACATCACACACTTATAGGAACGTCCACCTGGAGGGCAAAACAAGGCTTTCCTCCAGTGCCTGGCAGTGATTTTTAGTACTAATGAAGCAAGACAGTAATATTAAAAGACCAAATTCAATATACAACTTTTTGATGATGCATACTATGTACAGGCAAGCTGATGAACCCAGAATATAAAAGGAACACAGTTTCTCTTGAATCGTTGTTCCATAGAAAACCATTATAATGAAAATGCTTAACCTTTTAACACATTGGTTCATATTCTGGGCTCATCTCACCTGTATATGGTATTCATCATTAATAAGGTGTATACTGAATTTGGTATTTTAATATCACTGTTTTAGTACATTAAGTCAGTTTTCCCAACCACTGTGCCGTGACAGGTTGTCAAGTGCCGTGTCCGGACGAGCGAGAAGGTGCGCACGGCAAAAATGTTTGAATGACTTTGATTCAACTCTGGCCAAGCAGGTACATCTGTACCAGCTTCTTACCAGCAACCAGTTTGTGTTTATCTAAATGAATTGCTTATATTTACAAATGCAAAATGTAAAAAATAAATAAATAAAATAAATGCTATACAGTTAGGAATATATCGTCACTGTCAGGTGGAAACCTCACATCTCAATATTTTGTCATTTTTGTTTTTATTTTTTAAAAATCAATGCTATTGGTCACCCTTTACACCTGTATGTGGGGTTTACAACTTTTTAACCAATGAAAAGGATTTAAAAGAGCTTGTGACAAAACCCCATAACTCCATTGGATCCTCAAACTGTCAGTCAAACATCATAACTCCTAAAACTCCTCATAACTTGTGTTTTAAATATCCCACTTCATCTATTATATCATGAGATTTTGTCCAAATGTATTCAACAACAAGAAAAACTGAGTGGTTATGAGGTTTCCGCCCAACAGCCACAATATGTAAATTCATCACTACAACAGCATTTAGCTACCTATATATGACCTTATTGGCTTATTGTGTTCCTTCCTGACTTAAGCTCAAGTTTCACATTAAATGTGAGTACTACTTTTAATATAATATCCAGTTTTAATATGCAATGCATGTTTGTGCAATCTTGTTGTTTTAATGCATAGTGGTATGCTGTGGGATTTTTTACTTCTCAAAACCTTGCTGTGGCAAGAAGGAGGTTGGGAAACACTGAATTAAGGCACTTTAAGTGTTTTTCATATTAAGCGTTTTTAGAATGTCGTTAGCATAATTGCCTAAGTCATTTTTTTTTCTCCAATTGATCTGGGCAATTATGCTATGAGGCTAACGATGTCTCACTGTTTCTAGTGACTAAAATATTGCAGCAGGTGCTGGATATGGATCACGGGTGCCCAAAACTTGCATTTTATTCACACATTTTTGTTTTTCTTCTTTTGAGATGGAAATTGGTTGTCCTGTAATGCAGCTCTATGGATGTTTTGCCCGGCTGGTCTCCGTGCCAGTCACGTGACTAAAAACTATGAATTGTAGACTTACTTTGTAAATATAAGCAATTCATTTAGACAAACGCAAACTGGTTGCTGGTAAGAAGCAGGTACAGATGTACCTGCTTGGCCAGAGTTGAATCGAAGTCATTCAAACATTTTTGCCGTGCGCACCTTCTCGCTCGTCCGGACACGGCAAGTATAAACCAGGCTTAACAATCACAGAGGAATGTGCTAAAACCACTCAGAACAAATTAAAAACTGCACATGAATCCATTGAAAACCACTCAGAATAACATACATTTTGTACTGTCCTGGCAACTACCTACAACACTCTGGAAAGTGTTTTATCCAAAGTGATTACAATTTATATGATCAGTGTGTTTGTCCTCATGTACCTTGTTGCTAGCACCATGCTCTACCAGTTTACCTGCTACCGACAATACCCTATCGTAGCAACCTCCAATGCCCTGGCAACTTCCCACACCCTAGGATTATGCTGGTGAGTTTTCCAGACAGGCACCACTTCTTAGTTTCTTCAGAAAATGTAAAAAAAAAAAGAAGAAGAAAAAAAAAAGTTAAAAGTGTAATTTATGCTCTAAAATAGCCAGCACTCCTATTGCATAAAGATTAGTTTGGACAGGAAAGAGGCAAATAAGCGGTTTCCTTTCACTTACGTCCATGTGTAGAGCAGTTTTTACTTCGATAAGTGCGCCTTTCCCGGGCACACCTTCCTGTCTCCGAGCGTTCTATCCTGACTTGGGTCACGGAACATTCTAACGCCACTGAACCAACCCGACGCAGTCTCATTTGGTATTGATCTAGTGCAAAGACCATTGTTCTGTTATTAATTTTTTTCTTTTTTCTTTTCTTTTCTTTCTTTTTTCTTTTTTGGCAGTACTCATCTTTATTTAACAGAGCAGAACAAGAAAAAAGTTTCTGGGGTGCTCAGCTTTAAACATCACATAGGCTTTTTAATTACAAATGAGTTGTGACAGGTCTGCTGGGTAGCAACCTGTCCCATTTTAAGCGTGATGCTAGCTGACAGCTTGGCGCTGTTCTCAGAGCGCCGCAACATGTGGAAGAAATTGGTCTTTTACATTTCACAGCTTGTCACTTCCTCTCTGCCGTGAACTTTGACCTCCCACTGTGCTCCTAACACCCCACATGGGAAGTGTCCCCATGCTATGGCACTCTGGGAGAGTTGTGTTCCACTTACTATATATGCCAAATAAGAAGGAAAGAATAGGATGAAAAAGAAGCAGGTTCGCAGACAAACAGAGGTAAACTCAATCTGACTCGAATAAGTGATCAAAAGGTGTCCCTCACTGGACATCACGGCGTCAAACCGCTGAGCAGAGATGACGTTAGCATAAGGATCAGTTCAGGTTGCATTACTGCTACACACTCTTATGATATTCAGATGGAGGATTCCCATCAAGCGAGAGAGCGGGATTGGGCTGACAACCTCGCATTACTCTGAAATGAAAATCAAATTCAGTGAGGAAAAAGTGCAAATAGAGATCATCCAACTTTGGCTCCATTGCCGGACTAACGTGTTTTATCACATGTCTTTTCTGCAGTGTTGAGTAACTAACCAGAAGTCGTGAAACAACTAATATATATATATATACATCGGTACGATTTTTAATGTTTTTAAAAGAAGTTTCGTCTGCTAACCAAGACTGCATTTATTTAATTAAAAATACAGTAAAAACAGGAATATTTTGAAATATTATTACAATTTAAAATAACTGTTTTCTATTTGAATATATTTTACAAAGTAATTTATTCCTGTGATGGTAAAGTTGAATTTTCAGCATCATTACTCCAGTCTTCAATGTCACACGATTCTTCAGAAATAATTCTAATATGCTGATTTGCTGCTCAAGAAACATTTCTGATTATTATCAATGTTGAAAACAGTTGTGTACTTTTTTTTTCAGGATTCCTTGATTAATAAAAAGTTCAAAAGAACAGCATTTATCTGAAATACAAAACTTTTGTAACATTATACACTATCATTCAAAAGTTTGGGGACAGTAAGAATTTGTATTTTAATTTTTTTGAAAAGAAATTAAAGAAATGAATACTTTAATTCAACAGGGATGCATTAAATCATTCAAAAGTGACAGTAAAGACATTTATAATGTTACAAAA
>RJVU01019258.1:7825291-7835746 GCA_003731715.1 Anabarilius grahami | reverse complement strand
GCATGTCGCCCCTGCTGCTCCTCTCTCTTGCCTCCCTATACTCCCCTTATTATCTGAGATTTGTCAAAATACATTTCACACTAACAGGTATTTTTCATTCTTCAAAGCTAGTTTTGATGTGCTTGACAAGCCAAAACAGCTCAGATTCTGTGAAATCAGCAGTGCCAGCCCGGCGCTCGCTCTCTCTCCAACCACTCCCAACATGCTTTTTCCCGTGCTCCACAGGACTTAAGCTAAATGAATCAAAGCTGCGGCATTACCTGCCATACTTTGAAGTGGTAATTGCAGAATGACTTCTCAGTGATTATCTGGTGCTGCTGTCTTATGTTGCATAGCCATGCATTGTGCTCTCTTGTGCCACTTTTTGTGTTGTTATTGTTGCCATGAGGTTGCAGGAACTTTCAAACTCATTCCTGTTTACAGTATGCATCTGCAGATTAATTACAGGAATTGACTTGTGCACATTGTATTAGAAATTATCCTCATTATCCATACTATGTCATGATCAACACTTAAATCTGTTTATTGAAATAAGTTTCAATGCAGAAATCGTGGGTTTGATTTTTTAGGTAAAGAAAATGGGTCGTTCTACAAAAAAAGTATTTGTTTTTAATGCATTTTTACTTTTTTTAAAATGTTATTATTATTATTTTTTAGGAAATTTAAATAAGGAGACCGAGCTGTTTTGTATATTATCGCAACGAGGTAATATGCATTTGCGTGACTGAGGCATAGCTGGATAGCAAAATGTAGGCTGTAGTAACTAACAGTCATAACAGTAATTTGCAATTGAGTGGGCGAGTCGCTGATGCTAACAGGCTGTAGTTATTGTATTGTAGGACCGCGTGTCCACCAAAGAGTTTTTTCCAGTGGCTAGCTTAATTTTCCAATTGTTTTCAATAGGAGTGCTGCATTTTTTAAACACCTGGGGCCTGATGTATAAACGTTGCGTACGCACAAAACGGGGCTGAAAACGTGCGTACGTCAGTTCCTGCGCAAAAGGTGGGATTTATAAAGAAAAACTTGACGGGAAAATTTGCGCACCTCCACGCAAACTCTGACCCATGTGTACGAACATTTTGGAGTCAGAGCAGTTTGGCGACACCGATGGTGAGCTGAGGGACTGACGGCAGATGAAGGAAAACCACTTTAAATCCTCATTATGAGTCCTAATCATAAATACAGTGCATGTGTTCACAATAACAGTTTAAATAAATAAAAGAATGATTTAAACTCGCATGGAAACTCAAGTTTTCATTTTGATTTACACATTTACATTAATATTACACTTTCACTAATGGCGATAAGCACTAAAATTACATTACGCAGTCATTAAGGAGAAGTTAATCAAACATGATATGAATTTAGATAGTAGCTGTGCTACTTTAATGACAGCGAGGAGCGCTTGGAGCACAATAATTCCTCTTTAAACAAAACTGCAGATGTTATGACAAAATATTTTAGCGAGAACAACGATCGGTGATGCACACTTAACTTCGATATTATGGAAGACACTGTTGGATTCGGTGGTCGTTGTCCGTTGTCCAGTTTGAAGAGATCCAATGATACTGTACAACCACAGCTGCAGGAGGTGTTGATGTCGTGTGAAAGATCTTCAAACAATTATCACTGTATTTGAAGGATATAATTTGAGGAAAACGGTAAGATTTGCAAGTTTCCTTTTTTTAAATACTTTGTCAGTGACGCGCCGAGACAGACGGTTGTATTTACACTGCAATAAATAAGTAGGCCGATCTTTTTCTACTAAAAATAGCATATAAACTTCCTAAAAGATATGTTCACCTTATCAGCAAAACTGCATAAATTTGATTCGAATTGTTTAAAACTATTAAAATACTATTTGGCCAGTGGAAATGAATGAATCAACTCTATTCTAAAACCTTTATCTGAAGTATTTTATACAATTTTGTTTTTATGGATATTTTGATATTTTTATTTGAAAACATAAAGAGGATATTGAATGATTTTTATCAATGTAGTGTATTGCACAAATGGCATTTATAGTCCTTATCTAATATTTTCCAATGTCTTGTACCGTGTCACGTGGTTGGGAACGTGTATGGAAATGATATGCAGATGAGGTTATGCATAGTAAAACTAGGCGTCATAAGATCCATATATGGTGATTTCGGGGAGGAGACAGGGTGGAGATGCACGTACGCACAATCTTCGGCTGACTGGGATTTATAAAGGGATTTGTGCGCAGGTTGTGGCGTACGCATGGTTTTATAAATCAGATTTTTTTTGTGCGTACGCAGAATCTCGCTTTTGTGCGTACGTACACTTTTAGGATGAAATCTACGCAAAGTTTTATAAATGAGCGTACGCGCAAAAGCTAGATTCTGCGTACGCCAGATCCTGCGCACAAATCCCTTTATAAATCCCAGTCAGTGGAAGATTGTATGTACGTGCATCTCCACCCTGTCTCCTCCCCGAAATCACCATATATGGAGCTTATGACGCCTAGTTTTACTATGCATAACCTCATCTGCATATCATTTCTGTACATGTTCCCATCCACGTGACACCATGGTTAACATTTGTGCCATACACATTACATTGCTAAAAATCATCCAATATTCTTATGTTTTAGAATAAATATATCAAAATATGCATAAAAACAAAATTGTATTAAATACTTAAGATAAAGATTTTAGAATTTCGAAGAGTCGATTCATTCATTTCCACTGGCCAAATAGTATTTTTCAATTGTTTTAAACAATTCGAATCAAATTTACGCAGTTTTGCTGATAAGGTGAACATGTCTTTTAGGAAGTTTATAGGCTATATTTTTTAGTGTTAACGGATATGCCTACTTATTTATTGCAGTGTAAATACAATTGTCTTTCTCGGCGCTTCACTGAAGTAATTTAAAAAGGAAACGTGCAAATCTTACCGTTTTCCTCAAATTATATCCTTCAAATACAGTGGTAATTGTTTGAAGATCCTTCACACGACATCAACACCTCTGTGCAGCTGCGGTTGTACAGTAAGCTATTATCATTGGAACTATTCAAACAGGACAAGGGACCGTTCGACCACCGAATCCAGCAGTGTCTTCCATAATATCGAAGTTAAGTGTGCATCACTGATCATCGTTCTCGCTAAAATATTTTGTATAACATCTGCAGTGTAGTTTAAAGAGGAATTATTATGCTCCTAGCACTCCTCGCTGTCATTAACGCAGTGTGTCACATCTGCCGTCAGTCCCTCAGCTCACCATCGGTGTCGCCAAACTGCTCTGTCTCCAAAATGTTTGTACGCACAGCTCAAAGTTTGCTTAAAGGTGCGCACATTCTCCCGTCAAGTTTGTTTTTTATAGATCACAACCTTTGCGTGGGAACTGGCGCGCTTTATAAATGAGACCCCAGGAGCGTAACGAGGCGCTGAGCGTCTTTTTCATGCTGAAGCGCTGAGTGCTCGGCATTTTTTACCGGTCGCCTCAAGTTGAAGAATGTTCAACTTTGAGTAAAACGCTGCACTCATCACTGTCATTATTTAGCCAACCGTCCAATCAGAGTGGAGGAGGGGCGGGACAAATACAACACCGACCAACCGCCACATTCTGCTTGTACAATGTAGACAGATTACAACAAAATGCATAAAAACGGAACAAAATAATTTAACACAAGAGCCAGAGCAAATACTTTACATTGTATTTTATATAGAAACAGTACAGAAACAAACTATCTGTGAAATGAGATGCTAGTAATACATCCGCAGATATTCCGTATCATAGTAAACAAAGTGTCTCAACTGAAAGAAACAACAACAACAAAATTGCTGCACTGCCGAAGTGCTCTCAAGCGCTCACAGCTAGGCATTTTCATCAGAGCGCCTAGCGTTTTCAGCTAGCTAAAAAGCTTTGGTGGACACAGGGCCTTAGGGGCAGGGCCATGCTCGGTGGCTCCCGTGCATCATCGAGCCACCATTTTAGCCCTGGCCAAAAAATTGGTGAAAAACTGTTTAACGGTCTAACTCCACTATTCAGTACTACATAGTTCACAGTCTTTGTGATGTGTTTCAGCAATACATTGTTATATTTATAATGTGTTTGGATACAATTCTCAGAATTGAATTTACACAGACTTTAATTTGCATTATTTCAATGTTATTGTCACAATGGTGTTGCACAAACACACTAAGATGAGGAAAAAGTTCAAGAATAGAGTTTTAATAATAATCCAAAACATTGGTGCCGATTTATGTTTCTGCCAGTGGGTGAACACACTCCACACTCCATAGACCCCCCCAATGAAACACACTTGCAAATACATTACCAACCAAATACAAAACACATTTTTATTATTTTTATTTGACACAATCTGCATTGTAAAAAACGCTATATAAATAAAGGTGGCTTGGCTTGACTTGACTATTCACTTCTGTTTCTATGAGCAAATGATAACTGGAATAAATTATTATACACATAATATGTAACAAGTGCCCCTTAAAACATTTTAACATTCTCATTTTTCCAAGAGTACTGTCGTTTTCTCCATTCGATGATGTGCTTGATGAATTAATTACACAAAAGTTATCCGTGTCCTGCGAAGAGAACTGCAAATACATTACCAACCAAACAAAAGCACATTCTGTCCATGAGTGTTGTAGCAAGTCACTCTCTCGTTTGATATCTGATGATCAGTAGTGGTTCACTAAATAAAATAATTAATTAAATAAGCACTCAACTAGAATAAAATAAAATAAAACAACTAGAGAACTGGGTGACTAAAATCAGCTTGAAAATGGCAAATTTAAAGGTACACTGTTATTTCATCAGTCAATCGTGAAAGATCTGGTGGTTGAAAGTTTTTTTTTGTTTTTTTTCAATTCTAAAGAAAGAGCAAGTAGAGATTCATGAGTGCACAGGACAAAGTTTGAAATCTGAGCGAGAGCAGAGCCATGAGACCACTGTTTATTTAAGAGCGCACAGCTCAAAGTTTGCTTAAAGGTGCGCACATTCTCCCGTCAATTTTGGTACTAGAGTGAAGGAAATCCACCTTCGAGTGGAGAGATTCGTTACATGGATGCGTTCTCGCATTACAATAATGTGCTCACGACAGTTGTAATTAAAATAACACCATAGACACAGCCTCAAATGAAACAACAAGAAGGTCATTTTTGAAAGCTGCATTTTTTTTTTTTATTATTATTATTATTATCATTATTATTGGTTAAAATGAATGGAGAATATCTCATGTTTTTTCCGTTGGTGTTCAACCATTTCCGTGGGTGCTTGAGCCCCCGAGCACCCACAGGATCAGCGCCTATGATCCAAAATACCACAGTAACAGAAACGGTGGAGTCGACGGCAAGAGGAGCCATGATGGTGACGTAGCTAACAACATCCGGGGGACAACCAACGGAGAAGGAGCCGATGGATCCCAGAGCGCAGAGAAAGAGTCGATGGCACTGAGCTACCCCACTGGTACTGGAGACCTGAGCGGAGTCGCGGCGATGAGCGTCTGAGGCAGAGCCAGAGTGCACGAGGACAGAGGTGGAGCTGGAGGCAAGAAGTAACCCGCTGGAGCTATAGGGGTGAAGAGGTTGAGTGGAGCGGAAGACTCGTAAGTCCGTGATGCAAGAATGATGACTGACCAGGGTGGTGCCGGTGGGACGAGGGAACCCGGTGGAGCCTTAGGGCTCAGGGTCTCTGATGGAGCAGAGTGGTTGGAGGAGCCAAGGTGGAGCCGACAGGTCAAAGGGCCGAGGTGGAGTGGAAGGATCAGAGGCCAGAGGCGGAGCCAAGGCAAGGCTGGTGATTGCATGACCTGAGGCTTCACGTCGCTGCAAGGCATCACCGGGGAAGACGAAAGGCCGCAGGCATCCAGCTATGGCAGGGCTGGACGACTCACTGAGATGTGCGAGATTTGCATTGCACGCTCCACTCTGTGAAGCGGGCATACAAGGAAGCGTGCTTGTATTCGGAATTGGAATTCAAGTTTTACGCTGAGAAGCTGAGATGGTGTGTCCTGGCCGTTCAGCAGTGGTACAGCAAATGACGTGACGACTCTGTTCCCTCCTTTAGGGAACAAGGCATACAATAGTAACTGAGATGTTCCTTTTCAGTCAGTCACATTCAACGTTACGTCAGACTAATTGGGATCTGCTCCTCATCCTCCCTAACATTGCACAGTGTCTGTATGAGAAGCCTCACTGGGGGAAACGCATACTTGCGTAGGCCCCGAGGCCAGCTGTGTGCCTCTGACCAGATCATCTGAATCAGTGAGTTGTTGATTCGAGAACAGATGCAATCGAATTGGTCCAATTCACAAATTAATCATTCAGTGAGATTTGCAAACCGATTTAACAGGTTAATCGAAAAGAATCAGCTCTTCCACGAATTGGAGACTATTGCGTTTCGGAACAGTTGACGGAACTCAATTTTTTTTCAGTTCAAAATAACGAGGAACGACATGTTTTCATGAAATGTAGTGGAGTAAAAGTAAAGGTTTCCCAAAAAAGAAAGTGATAAAGTACACATACTTGAAAAATGTGCTAAAGTACAGTAACAAAATAAAATAATTTGTTACTGTCCACCACTGCTTTAAGGTAACAATTCCATAATAAATAATATTTATTATTAACTTTTTTTGACAATGTCATCCTTTCATGAAGTGAACTCTTCAAGTTAATGAAAATTGTATCCAGAGGGGATGATCTTAAATTGTCAGCTCTGTTACCATTTTGTATACACTGCGTTCCAAATTATTATGCAAGTGACATATCAGTAAGATTTCAGTACAATAAACATTCAGATTTTAGTTTTTCTAAGAAAATGTTTGTTTGTTTATTTATTCATGTCTTTTTAGATAACTGGTATCAATCTCAGACAAAATAATTTGCCAGATCTATGGAAACCCTACTTAGAGGTTGTTCCACATTATTAAGCAAGTCACAGTTCTCATGCAACATGGGGAGGAAGAAAGATCTTTCTGAAGATGAAAAGCATAAAATGTTGCAATGTTGTGCAAAAGGCATGAAAACAACTAATATTGTGTGAAACTGAATGGAGATTATCAAATTATCATAAGATTTGTGAGTGATTTAGAGCACTGTAGAACTCGGTCAGAGAAAGGCTTCTTAATGAAAGTTCCTGTCAAAAAAATGAATTGTTTTAAAAGAGCAGCTATAAAAAAAGCCAATGTTGAGCAGAAAACAGGTATTTGAAGCTTCTGGTGTCTCTGGAGTCTCAAGAAGCTCTCCATGCAGGCTGGCAGTTGTGCGTAAAGATGCATTTCAGCCACTCCAAACCAAACCTCACAAAGAGAAACATTTACAGTGGGTGTAGAAATACATGAGGACTCATTTTTAAATAATTTTATTCACTGACGAATGCCATACTACAATGGATGGTCTAAATGGATGGATTTCTGGATGGTTGGTGAATGGCCACCACGTTCCAACAAGACTGCGACGTCAGCAAGGAGCTGGCGGATGATGATTTGGGCTGGAATATTGGGAATATTGGAGGGTATTTAAATGACTTTTGCAAGATATGTGGAGTTCATAACTGGCCATTTTCAGCTATGGTATAAAAAGGAGGATAGTGCATAGTACAATGCACTATTGTACAATGCACTATGCACTATCCCATTCTGCAAAAAAACACCACAGCAATAAAACTGTTTGAAAATGTATTTCTAAACCCATTGTAAATGTTTTTCTTTGTGAGGTTTGGTTAATGATGGCTAAAATGCATCTTTACGCACAACTGCCAGCCTGAATGGAGAGCTTCTTGAGACTCCAGAGACTCCAGCAGCTTCAAATACCTGTTTTCTGCTCAACATTGGCTTTTTTTATAGCTGCCCTTTTAATAAAATAAATTTTTTTGACAGGAACTTTCATTAATAAGCCTTTATCTGACCGAGTTCTGCTGTGCTCTAAATCACTCACATATCTTATGATAATTTGATAATCTCCATTCAGTTTCACACAATATTAGTTGTTTTCATGCCTTTTGCACAACATTTCATGCTTTTCATCTTCAGAAAGATCTTTCTTCCTCCCCATATTGCATGAGAACTGTGACTTGCTTAATAATGTGGAACAACCTCTAAGTAGGGTTTCCATAGATCTGGCAAATTATTTTGTCTGAGATTGATACCAGTTATCTAAAAAGACATGGATGGATAAATAAACAAACATTTTCTTAGAAAAACTAAAATCTGAATGTTTATTGTACTGAAATCTTACTGATATGTTACTTGCATAATAATTTGGAACGCAGTGTAATAAATAACTGATCATTTGAAAGGCTTAAATGAAAGTATTCAGTTTCAAGAGGATATTCCTTAAATACTTTTACTGGAACACATTTTACTTTTTATGTAATATTTGTATTCCTGCCTGTTTTTGATTTATCTTATTATCAAAGTCAGCCAATCTTATCCAGTATAGTGATGTAAATAATGTCATACCTGCCTAAACCTGAAAGCCAGCCATCAATTCAACATAGTGACATACTGTATATAGTTTGACAGTGATCCTTCATATGGGGAAATTATTGATATGTAGATGCAAGCAGTATCTGTGCTGCAACAGCGCGTCTGAGCCAACTCAAGGGCCTAGTGCACTAGACTGAATGTCAGACTAATGAGCAATATTAGCACCCAGTGTTCTTCTCTGCTACAGCTCAGAATGACTCCTTTTGTGACAAGACTGCTGTAATACCCAGCTCAAGACCGCTGTTTGCTCAAGCTCTGTGGGGTCTATCAGAATTAGACCCCCATTTTTTGCCTTGTTTTGTCCTATCTACCCCTGTTTCTGAGTGAATAGTGCTATATTAGAGGGTCTGTAATACAATTATTATATTGCAAAACTCTAGTGCTTTAGTACTTTAGGGGTTCCAGAAAAATATGATCCAGCCCAGTGAAGTTAAGTGACTGGCCTGAAAGAGAACAAAAATTAGAATTTGAATATGTTTGTCATTATCCAGTTTGAAAAAGTTTGGAATCTATTTTTAAATGCATATAAATGATTTGACTACTTTAAGAAAGTACACCTCTGTTTTCATCAGTGTGTTGAAGAGAGACTATATGCCGGTGTGGGGGCTAATATGCTGAAAAACGGTTACGTTAATGTTTATCTCGTCACATTTAATTAGGTATGAAATACATTGCATGATGAATTACATAAATGATAAAGGAAAATGTTCAATTCAAAAAGGCGAAATATGACAAGAAACCTAACAACAAACAGAGCGGTGCTAAATGGAGTGCAGTAGAGCAGCTACAAGAATATAATTTACTTGGCAGGACAATTTGGCCTGGTCCCAATCTGACTATTGGGAGGGACTTGACCATATACCCTCAATGTCTATGGTGGTTATGGCCCTGGTGCTGGAAGGTTCAGAACGCAGTTACAGAGTTTAATAACCTGCTGACACAGTTGGGTTTTCGGTTGAAATGTATTGAGTGGTGTTGATTTTATTGTTGATTTAAAAGCCACAAGTGTGGTTCATTATGAGAGGATAGCTGGCTAATTCTGCAGATAATGATTCTGGTTGTTGTCTGTCACAATCTGCAGTTTTAAAAATATAACTGGGTCCAAAATGTCCATTTTAACTTGTATTTATTTTATCTCTCTGATTTTCCTTTTTATTGCATACGACTCTTCTGTGCTTTAAGTGATTTCAGCCGTTTGGCTAACTTCTGCTATTTTTCTAATTCCAACCACATGCTTCTCAATCCCACCCTCCAAAAACACATCGGCAAAATCATATGCACAAAATGATTGACAGGCAGAATTCTGAGAGTTTCTGATTGGCTAGTTCCCCTGACTCACTGAAAAACCTGACACCTTATAAATAGTAGTAAGATTTTATGTGTGGTAAAAAAAAAAAAAAAGCAGCTTTAAGATTTTCCTCTTCAGATTTTCAGCAAGCCAGTCTGGAGATGTTTTGTGGCAGGTCATGTTGTTGAATGAAGCATTATACCCATTTTTAGAGAAGAAGATCTTGTTTGTTGCCAGTTCATGTTTTACATTTATTCTATGAATATAGTGATTTGATTTAATTGCAATCAATAATTTTTGTGACTGTAGGGCAGCTCTTCATAAAATGACATATAAATTATATGAAATGCTTTCCAAAGTCTGCACAGCATCCAAAAGACGTGTTCCAAAACCCAGAGATCTAACTACCTTCTAAGTGATATGGAACCTCATAAGTGACCAATTAGGAACATACTACATATGCAGAAACTCATGGGAGACTCGACTCAGCTGAATAGAGTTTATCGTTAGCATGTTGCTAAGCTAACAACACAATAGGCAGCAACACAATGGGCAGGCATTTTTACTGTGGCGCCCAGGGAGCGATTGGGGCTAAGGCACCTCAGTCATTTCCTGCCTGTATTGAGAATCAAACTCATAACATTCGGGTTAACAGTCTGACACTCTAACCATTTCCATGACTGCCTAATGATTAGA
>RJVU01019258.1:7772763-7817786 GCA_003731715.1 Anabarilius grahami | reverse complement strand
ATATATATATATATATATATATATATTCTAGCTTCATGAATTTCTTTTCATTAAAAAAAAGCAACATTTTGAACAAAAAGCTGAGAAAATTGCGTTTTTGTGAAAGACTACGTCCGGATCGGATTCACTAAGGATGATCGAAACATAGATGGAGTAAATCGCTTCCATTGACACCCCCCAGAGCTTCATCCTGTGTTAACATTTAATTCGGTAAAGTTATTCAGTTTTGATTTATATGCTGTATAATGTTTGATGATCATGTTATTTTACATGTGCATAAGCAATGCTTTTATCGCTTGTTTCTGCATCTTTTTTGCCCGTGTTTTGATCCGGAGATTCTGTACTTTTTCAGAAGATGAGTAATAGCGCCCCCTACCATATATAACAGTGAAAACATGGATTGCCAGAAAATTCCTTCAATGGCGGGGAAGCGGTAATTTCCGTCAGTAGGGGGGAAAAAGTTAATTGCCTTAAGAAACTGTCATGAGCGTGTACTCTTTACCTACACTTTAGTTGCCTATATATTATTTAACTAATGTTATCTGCAAGTGCAGTTGTATACTTTTTTATATTTGAAGTACATTGCATTCAATTCATTTAAGTGCACTTCTTTTTTACTAGGGTTCTTTTAAATAGCCAATAACCTTTAGTTTAACATGATTTTCTATGGCTAGTTGGTTGCAGGTGGTAAAGATTATGCAAGTACAATAGGTTGCAAATGGCATTTGCAGTGGCATTGACTTAAAAGAACATTTCACTTTAACTCAATGTTGTTTCAAATATCAACCCTAAGTCATTTTTTGTTATGCATGCTAATTGTAGATCTTAATAATTATCTTACGGCTGTTCATTGTGAGCGCCGAGGTAGCCATGCATAAGAAGAGCATGCCTGAAGTTTCACATCCCACATTCCTCCATCTTCGAGTCACAGGTCAATCAATTCTGATGTAATACTGTGGGTAGTTTTGTCTGGAGGTGTGTAGAGTCACCTCAGGGGCTGATGGGCCCTTTCCTGTGCTGAGAGGCTCCTGGGAAACATCAAAAATCCACACACACACACGCTAGACTTCCATGGCCAGGTTTGTATAGATGGCCTCTGACTTCACAGAAATCAGAACTGTCAAATCTGACGAGCTGTTGGCCTGAGAGCGGCTGACCGGTCGTGGTATGGTGGGCGGCTGAATCATGGTGTGTTTGTGTTGTGTATTTTCCCATAGTGCACTTCATAGAATGAGGTGTCCAACTGAATAGAAGGCCATGGACAGAGTAGTCAATGTTATGTTTTTATGGACTTCCAACTGCATGTTCAGAAAGTCTCAAGAGATTGCTGCACTAATAAATAACTGGACAACTCAGATTAATATATAATTGTTTTCCTTAAAATTGTATTCAAAAATAAACATGTATCTGAGGCATGTTTCCACGATAGAGCCTTGAAAAAGAGAGAAGTTTTCGTGTATATGTATTTTGTGCCAACATAAGCATGCAGTACAATTTTAAAGTAGTATTTCTTGCCTGTGTAAATAAATTAATATGTCTGGCTCTATGTAGCGGTCGCTGACAGCAGATTTTATCACAGTTTGAATTACCCATGATGCAAAGTGTGATGGAGCTGTCACTTGTCACAGGCCAGTTTAGGTGGTGCAGTCCTTTAGTTTCTCATGCTCAGGTTTGTGTCTGTTATTTTGCTGGGTTTGTAGAATTAAGCATTTTCTCTTGAATGACTATAATGACTGACTAATGTGGATCTGACAAGTTTCTCTTAACTGATGCTTGATTTTTATCTATGATTAGACTTATGATTACGCTGTAACAAGAAGGCCAAGGATTTGTTTTTTTCCAGTGTTATTCTGAGTTATTTACAAGACCAGCTGTATTTAGATTGCTGTATGTAACCAACTGTAATGTCTTTTTATTTATCTTTAGACAAAGAAACATAAAACAACAAGAAATTGCACAACCTAAAGAGTCTGACAGTATTTTGTTGCTATAAGGCTTTTAATACAAACATTCTAAAATTATTAATTCATTAATAAATGATATACATTTCATACAGTACATGTACAGTTAGTTACACATTTCTTACAGACTGAAAGACAGATTTAGTATAATTTCTTACAAATTGGGTACATACATCAAGCAACAGTAAACATGACAACAAGAGATCAGAACAGAGCTCAGTTCTTCTTGGGTCTCAACACATTAAACCCCCAAAAATGGCAGAAAACCACAGGTGTTCATCACAACACCTATGAACATGTTTAATTTTGAGTAGTGTGTATATTGTTTTATCATTTATAGTCTAATAAACATTAAAAAATAGCATGAAATGTATGCCTTTAAAATAAAAGACACTTGTTTAATGTTTTCTATTGCATTGACATTCAGACATTTTTAGTGTGACCTAAGCATCCAAATACGTTTTGTGGCAACTATGTGAACAAATCTTGGTGCTGAAATTGTTTAATGTTTGCTGATGTTCTTGTGGGCCACGGTGGGTTTGGATTTTGTAGTATGGAGCTGGATTTGCAGCGACAGCAGTCTGTACAGATTTATTCAGTGAATAGTGGGTCAAAACCTGCAGCTTTTTTTTTTTCATTCTGATGTCCCTCTGAACGTCCTTCCTGTCCTGTCTTGTGTATCTGTGTTGAGGCTTCTATTAGGTGACTGCTCTCATGTACAAGGGCACATGGTTCTGTTTGGAAAAGAGATCATGTATTTGCGGTGTGCTGGGTTTAGGTTTAATTGAGTGGCTTTAGTTAACAGGTTAGCATGACATGTTGAAATAAATAAAAACTAATAAATAAATGCCTGCATTGTATAAACACTGTGTAACTGGATATAATAAAGAAATGTTGTACGTTTTTGAAGGGTGGTGAATTTAAGATGTCACCGTAACTAAAGCAACATAACAACTACTGGCACCAGGGGAAATTTTTGTTTTAATTTTTTTTTATTATTCATATTTATTGATTTTCTTTTTAAATTTGATTATTTTTACATTTTCCTTCATAAATCTATAATCTAATAACTAAATTTATATGCCGTCTTTTAATATTATGAAACATTTACTTGGTCCAAAAGTAACTATATCATTAAAAGTGCCATTAAGAAAATCATAATATCAAGTTTAATCAAATAAGTTACAATTATCTGTGATTGGTAGCAGAGTTGTCAACTTTGTTTTGTTCAACACGAGCCGCACTCTCACAACAAAGTGTAAATACTATGTAAATAGGAGATTCATTGTTCAATTTAAGGGTTAATGACAGAAATTTAATTTTTGGGTGAACTAAGTACTCACCCTCATGTCGTTCCAAACCCGTAAGACCTTCGTTCATCTTCAGAACACAAATTAAAACCTCGTTTCCACCACAGGAACTTTTCCCAGGAACTAGGGACTTTGGAGTGGTACTCAGTGTGTTTCACCCGCAGGAACCAGGGTCTAAATGAAGTTCCGGGTAAAAATTTCCCCGTCAGAAAGTACCTGCTCGATAGGTAGTACTTTTCCAAGTACTTTTGAACATGCTGATTGGTTGAGTTCCCGCAGCATTTTGATTGGTTGACTCCACGCAGCATTTTATTTCAACGGTGCGTGTTGCGGTGCGTGCAGTAAGAATTGTTTGCCGTTCGAATCAACAGATACGACCGATGGACTGAAAATGATGTTCAGGCTTTATTAAGCTTACACTGTGTGCAGAATTATTAGGCAAGTTGATTTTCTGATCATATTTTTTTTCCAAGCACATTTTATCAATTCTAAACCACATTAATCTTAGTAACTACTATTCATTTTGTATTTTAATCGTTTATAAGCGATAAATAATTGTTCATGAAGGCTGGAAATGAAAAATGCCTTATACTCAGGTGTGCATAATTATTAGGCAGGTTTTCTTTTACAGGCAAAATGAGCCAAAAAGAGATTTATTATTAATTATTAAATACTCATGAGAAAGATGCAATACTAATGCAATACTAGAAATTGCAAAGTTAAAGCATGACCAATGGACAGCAAAACACTCATTGGGTCAGCGGGGTCATACAAAACAGGTGGAAAAGAAAAGACACTGCAAAAGAATTAAGAATTTAGGAGAAGAATTAAGTGTGAAACCATCAGGAACCCTTTAGTCTCAATGCCACCATTTTTCAGAACTGAAACCTACCTGGAGTCAGGATCTCAGAGACTTAGGTTAGCTAAAGAATCTAATAAGACCTAAATAAGAATGGCTTAATAAGAATCACAAGCTGAAGTGTTGTAAAATACATGAATACTGGGTTTTTTTTTCTCTCTTTTTTTTTATACACTTTATATACAGACAGATTGAGAGTGACTCCTGAAGGACCAGCACCACATCCTCTTGTACCACTGTTTGAAGAATTTATCTTCCAGAATCTGGCAGTAAGGTGTGGGAGTTCACTTTTAGTCCATCTCTTATCCTGAAATGTCCGTCTTGCAGATATGGACTAAAAATGATCTTCCAAAACTTACTGCCAGATTCTGGAAGATAAATTCTTCAAACAGTGGTACAAGAGGATGTGGTGCTGGTCCTTCAGGAGTCACTCTCAAGCTGTCTGTCTATAAGGCCTATAAAAACCCAGTCTTCATGTATTTTATAACACTCTGAGTTAAATCTCTGTTTTGGCTCATTTTGCCTGTAAAAGCAAACCTGCCTAATAATTATGCACACCTGAATATAAGGCATTTTTCATTTCCAGCCTTCATGAACAATTATATATCACTTATAAATGATTAAATACAATATTAATAGTAGTTATTTAGATCGATGTGGTTTGGAATTGGTAAAATGTGCTTAGAAAAAAAATATGATCAGAAAATCAATTTGCCAAATAATTCTGCACACAGTGTATATGCGGAGGATGTCAACGGACTTAATCTTCACGGTACTTTAGGCCCCGTTTACACTAGTGCATTTTCGTTTTAAAACGCATAAGTTTTGCTACGGTTACGCTTGTCCTTAAATTTCCAAACCTCTAGATTGTTTGTATTGTTCATACAGCATTATTTTCAGCTTTATATTTGGAATAGAGAACAGTCATCTGTAAACATTTTTATTTTCTCAGGATTTTTTTCATTGATTTTCTCAAAGTGAGAACATACAGATGCCCTAAAAAATAAATAAAAAAATAAATAAAAAATATACAGACTCTTGCATGCAAGCAACTTCTTCATGCTCTCGAAAAAAATTTCTGGGAATTTTTGCATGCTTGTGCATTACATTTTCTAGTTTTATACATACACTATAGGCCTAACCTATTTCCTTTGTGTGTCACTGCCATCTTACTATGAAGAAAATGAGAGCGTGGATGCATATGAATTAATAGAGATCTATTTGCTCAAAATTTGGCTTTTCTTAGGGTAGTAACTTTAACATCAAGGCCTAATGTCTAATTTAACACATCCTCTGTGGCGGTGGAGAAACCATGACATGAAATGGGCTGATGGCACAATACGGCTGTGTGCATCGTCCTATTTGCCAAGTTCAAGGGTCTATAAAAAAAGACTGGTACTGTAAAAATGTTTTCAAAATGTGGCTTTTGTTAAGGCAGTACGTCATATTTCAAGGCCTTAGGTCTGCTTTAACGCATACTCTGTGGCGGCTAAGAAACCACACCACAAAAGGGGCTGATGGCACAATAGGTGACTCAGTGTGCATTGTCCTATATGCTAAGTTTAATGGTTTCTCGTGCACACACAAAACTCTATATATTTTTTATTTTTGCAAAGGTCCTTTTAGAGTGCTAAGAATGTCATGAGAAGAAACCGAAAAAAGCTTATAACCTGCATTTTTGCATAATGAAAAGTGCACCTTGAATTCATTGTTGTGTTTGACAATCACTAATGATTCACTACACAGCTGCCATGAAAACACACTTCTTGTATGAAAAATGTATTTTCATTAAATTCTTAATTTTCTATTATATAAAAGTAAATAGGGGGAATAGTCTGGAAATGCAAATATTTTTTCCATACTCTGCTTTCTTATTTCCATACTTTTCCAGACCTGGAAATTACTCAAATCCAAACTTTTCCAAACTGCGTAGGAACCCTGTAGATTGCAATGGAAATGCAGACAACCATAGGTCTGGGGGGGGAAAAAGTTCCTGGGACAAATTGTTCTGGGTAATTTCAGTGGAAAAGCGGCTTAAGATTTTTTTGATGAAATCCAAAAGTTTTTTTTTTAATTTTTTTTATCCCCCATAGAAAGCAACATAATTACCATTATTCAAGGTCCAGAAAAGTAGTAAAGACACTGTTAAAATACTCAACGTGACTACAGTGGTTCAACCTTAAGGTTATGAAGCCACGAGAATACTTTATGTGCGCAAAATCAACAAAAATAACAAATTTATTCAACAATTTCTTCTCTACCCTGTCAGTCTCCTACGCAGTGCATTACATCTCATTGCTGGCTCAATATTGGCCGATAGATACAATGGATCACATGGACTATTTTAACAATGTCTTTATTACCTTTTTGGACCTTGAATGATGGTAATTACTTTGTTTTCTATAGGGGGATCAAAAAACCTCTTGGATTTAATAAAAAATATCTTGTGTTCTGAAAATGAAAGAAGGTCTTACGGGTTTGGAACAACACAAGGGTGAGTACTTATGACAGAAATTTCATTTTTGGGTGAATTAACCCTTTAAGACAGCTTTTTTTTTTTTTCTTTTTTTTTTGTAACGGGTGTTTTTGTGCGACTGCAGAATTAATTGAGCTTGTGCTTTAGAGATTGACAGCCTTAATGATTATAAAGTGAGGGCTCTTTTCTTGCTCTCTGTTTATTATTTAAGTTTAGTTTTTCATGCTGCTAAGCACACTGCAAAGTATATGGATTGTCAACCGTATTTAAATGTTTTCAGAAACTGTGGTAATTGACAATGATAACCAACAGATGAGACAAAATTGGACAACATTTTTTAAAGCACTTAATTCAACAGTTTTTGCTCTGGTACCGAAATTGGTACTGATAACCACAGAACTTTCCTGGTATTGGTCGTAACTACTAAAATACCGTGACAACCCTAGTTAGTAGGGTGTACAGTTTTGTGTAAATTTTTCAGCAGTATGTAAAAATTGTCTTGTAAACGTTTGGTTATGTAAAAACAAGTTATAATGCTATTTTAAGGCAAAGTCTTTTGTTCCAAACCTGCAAGATTTTTTTTTTTTTTTTTTTTTTTACAATGATTTTGCAAACTTTCATTTTATGTATAATTATGGTGTATTTGTAACTATAATTAACTAAAAGTTTAAATGTTTGCCTGCTTTTTGTTAGGATAATCCAAATACATAAACTGTACATCATTTCTTGGTTACAGTGTTTATTTTATCTTAGGTGTGGTTTATGGCCTTGTTGCATGCAAAATAGATTTCAGTTTAAAGAATTGGCAGAAGATTTGCAGATTCTGGGCATGCTTTAGTTTGTTTATTTGCCTATTTCAGTTACATGGATATTCAAGATCACATTAATTGATGACTCATTTTCTGCTAAAATCCACCAATGCTGCACTGGGAAGCATTGAACTTTTGCTATGAAAGTAAGAAAGTTTATGCCCAGGTTTTGCTGAATAACCTGCTCATAATCGCTCTCAGAGGATCCCAGGTGCATTCATAGACTTCATGTTTCCACTGTGTTTATTAGACTCAGTGGGTCTGGGCATTACCATGTGAGATTCCCTACCGACAGACGCAACCAGCCTATAAACACACACATGTTGCGCTGGCTTGAACTCGGCTTCCTCACGTACATGGGGTGTGGAAGAGTGTTTGGACGTAAGAGCCAGAACACCGGCAGAACACACATACTCCATGTTTCTTTTTTTATAGAGACTCAAGCGCTTTTCTCATATGTAGGAACTTCACTGCATTAAAAAAGGAGCAGTTAGCTATTAGTCAAACGAGATCCGCTAATTAAGTGGAACACATTTTTTTTCTGCTTTCGATTAGGTTAAAGTACCCCAGCTCCCATCTCCTCTCTGCTCTCAGCTGCAAATAATTCTGATAATTTGGCAGTGGCAAAATTCCTATTCTAATTATGAGCCGTATTCTAATTCTGTGGCAGTAATTCTCTTTTACTACCCCCCGAATCTCCTCTTGCTGCCTTTTTCTCAATGAAACACGTTTATGTGCATCTCACCCTGCCAGAAACAGGGAAATGGGCTTTCTTATAAAAGCTCGAGATGTGAAGATAATTATGGAAAAACAAGGCAAGATATAAATCTACATTGTATTGTAAAATATTTGTGGAAAACAGGATGCAAGTGGCCAAAGAGAATGATATCCAAATTGCGCTGAAATGATCTGTGGCTTTGTGGGAAAAGATACTGTTGGTTTAAACAGCATCTGGGGACTGTTGGTTTATACAGAACAATGATTATTGATTATTAGGCTATTTATTATGTTCTGGGGGCATTTTAAGATTTAAATTTGATTACATCACATCCCATTGTTGGCACACTAAAGCATCAAGTTACCATGAATCCTACTGATGTTGCTGAGGCCTGGACTGATGTGACAAAATTCAAACGTTACATGTAGTTCATTATGAAAATGTGTAGCCACAGATTTTGCTGCGCATATTCAGATGAAGTTTGAATGTTCTTACATGTCTGTATTTCTCTTCTCTATGATAACTTTTAACATTCAGAATAAAGCCCTGCTGTCTCTCTTCGCTTACGCATTGCTTTAGATCAACTGACATCAAAGCTGCGCTTCTCACTGCTGACTGTAAAGTGAACGTTATCCGCTTGGGATCAGTTGTGTAAAACTCAACCTTGTGTAAAGGATTATTAACATATACACTTTGTCTATACCACATCTTAATTCTATGCTATCAATCACCATGCACAGATTCTTTTTAACCTATCACACATACAGACAAAAGCACTTACACACTCCACTGACTTTAAGTTCAGCTGGGGTAAAATATAGTCTCTCTCTCGGGCTGGATCACTGTGTTCATTTCTGTATTAATGCTTTAATTAGAACACAGAAACATCAGACTCATACAGAGCAGTTTTAGGATGGATCTCTAAACATGCGTCAAATGAAAAGAATCAAAGGTCTCTGTGATGTCATGCTAGCAGGTTTATTGATTGAAGCTTATATTAGAAAGGGGGTTTAACAAAATAATAATAATAATAATAATAATATGTAAATAATAAAAAATTTAACATTATTATTAAATAAATAAATATTCTGTTGAAGGTTAATCAGTAGAATGATTCTACTGAGATCTGTGGAGATCTCTGTGTAGTAATGCAGGCACACATTGTGCAAGCTCATTGGAAATATGTAACTCTGCCTACATTTCTCCAAAACCTGAAATGCATTGCTCCGGGTAGCTTTTGCTGCGCTTTTCAGGTGACTTGTCTACAAGAGGCGCTATAAGCATATTTTTTTTTCTTCCATTACCTGTACCTGTGGGTTACATTTTACATTTTCACATATTTTGTTGCTTGTAGCATGTTTCATGGCACTTTCAGAGTGAAATGTCCAGTGACTTGTGCTAAATTGCATGTTCAGTTTCCTCTGAAACAACATTTTATTACATTGGTTGTTGAATGAATCACAGCAGTTCGTAAATGATATGTCCAGTGTGACGATAATATTAACCTACCCACTACACTAAACCCTACACTAAACCTAACCGATAGAATTAACAAAAGCAAATGTGAGGAAGCTACGCATTTGCTGAAGTAACCATGTTATTTTAGCTTGCTTCTACAAGGCTTTGAACTCTCTATGGAGTGTTGTGACTTGCGTTTTACAGTACTCATAGCCGAGTGTTTCGCATTGCGACCAAGCAAGTTTATTATGTCAAAAATGCCACATAGATGGCACTGGTTATGTGATGAAAGTGTCAAAATGTATTAGTTTACAAATCATGCACTATGGTAATGTTAGGGTTATTTTCTATTTTGGTGGTATCATTTTGGTTTTTGGTTTAGTTCTATGTTCCTGGTTCCTGTTTATTTCACGTCTTCCTTAGTTTCCTATTGTGTGTCTGTTTGTTACTATAGCAACCTATTGTATCCACCTGCCCCTTGTTAATTCACTCATTTTGTTTGTGTATATATACTCCCTGTTCAGCTCGGTTCAGTTCCCTGTCCGTCCTTACATCTATTAGTTAGTCTATTGGTATGTTGGTTTGCGGTTATCTTTAGATTGTGTTCTCCTACGTGTATTAGTTTTGTTTCACTTTTGCAAATGAATAGGTTTGCTGCTACTAGATCCTGCCTCTATGCTTGTTCCTACTGCAACAAACCACAAGACCAGAGCCAAAGCCCGCCAAGGACCCTCCACGAATGGAGAAGTTCATCCCGGAGCTAGAGCCTGAAGCCACACTCATGCCACACAGTGGGAATTTTAGTGGAGTTGGGTCCTGCCCCTGATTTTGATTTGCTCCCTACGAGCACGGATAATATAATGGACTCGCTGGTCCCACCTTGTCTCCTATCTCCTTTGCTGCTGTTGGTCCCACCCAGCCTAAAGTCTCCTTTGTCACTGCTGGTCCTGCCCAGCCTCCCACTCCCTCCTCTGACAATGCCATTCAGTTCCTTGGCCCTGCCTCCACTTGCTCCCTTCAGCCCCCCAACAACTCCTTCGGTGTCCCTGTCCAGCTGCTCGAATCTGCTTTGGGCTTCCTGGTCACCAGCTTCACTTTGGTGTGATGATCCTCTGGCTTCACCTCGAGTCTCTGAGCACTGGACTCCACCTCGGACATCTGACCCATCGGCTCCACCTTGGCTCCATTCTCCCTCGCCTGTACCGTGGTCCGTCAGCCCTCAGGCTGCGCCGGGCTCCCTTGTTCCTCCGGCTTCACCTTGGTCAGTCATCACCCTGGTTGCACCATGGACTTCCGGGCCTTCGGCTCCAGCAGGCTCCCCCTTCCTTCCTGCTTCACTGTTGTTCTCACTCCCACCGGCTCTATCCCAGTCTGCCGAGCCCCCGTCTCCACCTCATCCCCACAAACCTGTGACTCTGCCATGGCCCTCCAGGCCTATGGGTGTCAGCCTGGGTCTTTGTCTCCTCAGCTCTGCCTGGGTCTCCACCCTTCCGGGCTTCACCTCACTCCATCAGATTCCTAGCTCTGCCCTGGCTCCTTCCTCCATCGGTTCAGCTGTGAGTCTGCCTCTTTATTACTTGCGTCTGGGTCACTCTCTGGCTACTTTTTCGTCCTTACTCCCACTGGCTCCACCCCAGTCTGCAGAGCCCCCCGTCTCCACCTCAGCCCCACAAACCTGTGGCTCTGCCATGGCCCTCCAGGCCAGTGGTGTCAGCCCAGGTCTCTGTCTCCTCGGCTCCACTTGGGTCTCCACCCTTCCCGACTCCACCTCACTCCATTGAATTCCTGGCTCCGCCCTTGCTCCTCCCTCCATCAGTTCCGCTGTGAGTCTGCCTCCCCCCCTGCTGCAACCAACACTAGCTGACAGGTAAGTGTTTTGAGGTCATAACATAGAATTGTGCAAGAAACCACACCTCTTTATTTATCAATGATTTGCTCCGTAATCATAATTTGTGTGAAAAGGAATAAAAATTGTTGGCATTTTACTGGCTATAGTGTTTATTTCTGCTGAAAATTGCTGTAAAATGTCTATGTAAAATGTTTTTGCTGTTTTGCAGAAATGTAGGCATGCAGTCATGCATTTCTTGAGAACCTGGGTTGTATCAAGGCCTACTAGTTGGTCCCCTTGCTGGCCACTGTCTAAATCTGCTACTTTCTATGGGAGTATCCTAACTAAGTGATACCAAAGAGTGACTGATTTGAAACACTATATTCACAAATGGAGCTCCTTGTGTAAAGCGGACAAGAGACTGGACTCTTGTTCCAATAAGATTTGACAACAGCATGCTATAAAAAACAAATAAACAAAAAACAAACTAATAGGAACATATGATATAAGGCGAAATGGTAAATTTTAATTAACTTGTACATTTGTTCAGTATTTGACATTAATAATATACATTAAGATATATTGCAGTGCATTTTGGCATTGGCTTATTTATGAAGAAACCATGAGATGATGCCTTATGCAGGTCAAAATGGGTTATTGTGAAAAGTCAGCATAATGTTTCTGTCTTCTTTTTTAAAATAAGTTCTGCTTTCATTCTTTTACTCCCTCACCTCTGGTTTCATTTTTGACCCTCTTTAGCACTTTGGGTGACTCAAAATCTTCTCTGATGGAGGGGGTAAAAAGTGGCTCTGGCACGTTTACAAAACAATGCCTTTAGTCCAAAACAGAAAAAGTGAAAGCAAATAACTTAATTTTGCAAATAGAAAAAGACGTCCAGCTTTTAAGTGACTCCAGATTTGAAGCAGTAACTGAAGGCACAAATAGTTCTCAGGGTTGCTGTGCTTTGCCTCACAGGCATTAGGCCATAAATCAATCCCACCTCACTGCCCATCTTTCCTGCCAACACATGTCATGACCTGCACCTACGCCACACTTCACACTACTTGTAATAATTCTGAAGTTTTCCTGTAATCTGTATTAGAAAAGTGCAAGTGGGTGCAATTTGTTTTGAGGTATTGGTAATTCAGACAAACATTCGATTATTTGGTCCCACTTTATATTAAGTGGCCTTAACTACTATGTACTTACATTTAAATTAATCATTTGATACAATACATTTATAATTACACTGTTGACCCATCCCTTACACCTTACCCCTACCCTTAAACCTACTCATACCACCAATGCTTTCCCTAATTCTACCCATATCCCACCTCAATAGCAGCAAAAGTGTTTTGCAATTCAATATGAACCCAATAAGTACATAGTACTTAAGGCCACCTAATATAAAGTGGGACAGATTATTTAGATAGATTTGTAACACTATGATTTGTGATATCACTTACGTCCATATACTGTAGCACAAACATTGCAGGATGAGTTACAAAGTGTAATTAGAGGTTTGTTCAAATCACTAACCCTGTCTGTGAACAACAGTAATAGTACAAAGTCTGAATGTAACAACACAGATGAATGTAACATGTTAGCTTTTTTTCTGCCTCACATTTCAAGTACATGCTCTAACGTCACACTTTCTTTAAAAGAAACCTCAAGAAGTGGAGCTATAGCAATAAAAATCAGTTTTGTGGCAATAACAGATTTCACATTGCATTAGACATTCTCTCTTGAAAAGCTAGTCTGCGCAGGCGGCTAAAAATACATCTGTTCATATATCATTGATACGTTCATTAGAGAGGGGATGCAAGTCAGAATTTATTTGCCGCTGTGGCGTAATGCGGCTTGACAGGGAAGCATCCCTGACACATTAACTCTGTCTAGGGTGTTGTGGATTTACAGAAAGGTGTTTTTGTGTAGATGTAGTATTGTAGATGTGATCTTTCATATCTTAGTCAGCTGTGATTGCTTGATTGTTGCATAACTGTTCAAAAGTTTGGGGTCAGAATTTTTTTTTTTTTTAAGAAATGAATTAATACTTTTATTTAGCAAGAACACATTAAATTAAATGTTGCAGTAAAGACATTTTTAGCCTAATGTTAGAAAATTTCAAATAAATGCTGTTCTTTAGAACTTATTGCATCATGGTTTCAGCATTGATAATAATAAGAAACATTTCTTGAGCAGAAAATTGGCATATTAGAATGATTTCTGAAGGATCATGTAACTGAAGACAGGAGTAATGGCTTCTGAAAATTCAGATTTATCATCACAAGAATAAATTACATTTGAAATGTATTGTAAAAAATAAAAAACAGTTATTTCAAATTGTAATATTTCAAAATATGGCTGTTTTTACTGTATTATTGATCAAATAAATGCAACCCAATGTTGGGTTTTCATGTTTTATGGGGACTTTCCATAGACATAATGATTTTTATACTGGACAAACTGTATATTCTATTGCCTAACCCTACCCATCACAGAAAACATCGCTATTTAAATATTTAATAACTAATAATGTAATAACTTTTTACATAACATTTACATTTTTACATTTTACAATAACCTCCTATAGAAATGTATCATTACCAGATCACATTGTCAAAATCACAACTAACAAAACTGTTGCTTTAATTATATTTGGACAGCTGTTAACATGTTAACAGCTGTTAACATGGTCTGTATAATGTGATCTAAATTTTGTCCCCACAAACTAAATTTGCAAAGATTTCAGTCAGACATGTTAAATGAAAATGGAACGTTTTTTTTGTTTTTCATATTTATTCATTCATATTCATCCACAGTGACTCTTCATATGTTCACAGCTTAAGCTTATAGAATCATATGTGTCGTCCCCAGATCTCACCGACACAGTTTGCACAGGTCTGCCCCTGTGTGTTGCGGGACGGCCGAGAGAACACGTCTGGCAGTGCGTCTCCTCCCGTCACTGCTCGATCTGTCCTGCCGTCCACGTCCTCATCTGTCTCAGATCAGTTTGAGCATTTTCCTGTTCAGTGTAATGTGGTTTCCCTGTCTGTACCTGCATTACTGCAGCCAGTGGCTCTTTCTGCAGGTTCAACACATCCCCATCAACAGGTGAGATACGCATGACCATCCGCACAGAACAATCATTCACAAACAAACAGTGTCAAGCTCATCATTATTCCAAACACACAAATACATGCAGAAATATTCCAGGAGAGGATATGCTGACCTTTACAAATGTCTGCTTACAATAATTCACTGGAAACACACACTCGCACGCAAAAAACAATATGCATGCAGGTGATTCATGCGCTGTTGTCATATGTCGTGCGTGTACATTTATATGCAAACAAACGCATACACATGCATCTTTTACAAGGCTTGTCTGAACTTTAACAACCTCATGAGGGGAAATTCAGTTGATTTTAACATGTGGTGGTACGGGCCTTTAAGTGTCCATTATTTGGAAAGAATTTATCTTCTCCTATTGTGTGGACAATGTTTCATCATAAACCCTGTGTGATACCGCAGTGTGGTTCTATTTTGCATGTGGTGTTAATTTAATTTATCATCCAGAAGTCACTCAGTGAAAATTCTTACGCACCAAGTTGTGTTGTTGCCAAACAAATCCGATCATTAAATAATGGAAAACGACTGACAGAAGATGAGAGGAATGTAAAGAAGGACAGATGAGGGAGAAACAAGTGGAAAACACAGAGCTGGGGTCATAGGCTCATGACATGTTCCACATGTCTGTCCGTTTGTCCGCTGCGAGCGTTTCTCTACAGGGCTGGTGACCACAGTAGCGGTCAGAGATCAGCTGCAAACTGACAGCACACACACACGCGCGCTCGCACGCCCCGCAGTCATTAGTGTCTCTCTCTCACTCTACCCCACGCACATTTCATTACCCCCAGCATTCTCACAAATACCACCCCCCTCCACTCCTACACACTCAAACACACTCCAAAATCAGCACACAACCTTGTAGTGCCAAATGAGTCCCACCCGTCTACACAACAACATGTGTTCTGTGGATTTTATTGCACCACAAGCATGTGGAAAAACTCTTCATTACCAACACAGGTCCTGTTGTAAATGCTGGAGTGAGTTGTGTTAGGTGGCTAGATCTGTTGACGTAATTTACAGCAAAGCATCCTAAAACAAACATGAAGTGTGCGTTTCATATTTGACAATGGAATAGAATCAAATCTGTAATTGTATCATATACAGAATATGCAGATCAAATCAAATTGAAACTTGAATGCAATGGATTCAAGTTGAATCTCAGACTGAATAATATAACAAAACTGAATGAAGTCGAATCTCGAATTGAGTTCAATTAAATCGACTTGAATGTGACTATAAATCTAAAATATCATCTTAAAAATGAAAATTTATTAGAAAGACATAACCTACAGTAAGTATTGAAAAATGCTTGAGTAGAACAGCCGGAGTGGCGAACGTGAGCAGCAGAAATGGGCCGAGTAGGTGAAATGAAGAGTGGAAGAGATTCTCAGGTAACATTAGAGAGGGATTAATGAGCAGAGAGATGATGGTAGATTAGGAAAGACATGAAACTTTGTGTAAAAACACTACATATCAGTGTAAGTTATTTTGTTCTGTTGTTTGATTTTCAATTGTTTTCAACTTTAATTATTGCTATGCATGTATAAACAGGTTTTACTTTAAATCTTGCCTACACTCTTAAAAATGAAAAGTTCTTCTTAGTCGGAAGAAGGTTCTTTAAATTATTATTAAAATATTATTCACATTATATATATAATATATATATAAAAAAGTACTTTTTAGACCTATTCACTGAAAGGTATTTGGGGAACCCAAAATGGTCTTATCTGTCATCGCTGCAAAAAAAAAAAAAAGTCCCTTTAGAAACCTTTGTTTTTAAGACTATAACAACACCACATAACTTGGAATCGATTTAGTTTACATGTTTTTACAAATTTCTCATTTATTTTTTTATTTGATTATCTTGCTAAATCAATTTCCTGTCATGTTTCTCTCTGGGCAGATTTGGGTTGGGTGTGCACACGGTGGATCTGGTCTATCAGGGTTCGCTGCTATCTACCCTGGAGGAGGTTCTGCTGGTGCTGCTGGGCCCCCTGACCTTGAATGCAGCTACGCTACTGCTGCTTCTGATCAGATGGGGCTGTCAGCTAGCGTTTGGCTCACCGCCCTCCTTCCTGTCAAAGTTTATCATGGCTGCGGCAGTGTGGACAGTGCTGGACCCTCTGGCGGTCTTCGCTGTGGATGCCGTCCTGGGGGTAAGTCACTTAAAATAACGTGGACACTTCTGGACTGTAAATAGAAGTTTCACATTATCTTAGCAAAGTCACTTTACAAATAAAACTGAATGTGAGAGCAAGGATGTGATAGACAGACTGTAGAGAGAGAAGATTATTCAGGATTTTAGGTGTATTTTTTGTTGGGAATTTTGAATGGCATTTACATATGATAATACACTGTACATTCAGAAGTTTAGAGACATGAAGATCCAAACATAAGAAGAAACATTTAGAATTGTAATATATTGTCAGAATATATTGTGATATTATGAGTGTACAGAATAATGATGAAGAACCAATGAAGATGTGGCATCACAAAAAAAAACTGTGGCTGTTCCAAACACTAACCCCTTAATTTCAGTTTATGGAAATATTATATATCTCTTTAAAAAAATTTTTTTTAATCAAGATATATATATATATAATACAAGTTTTCCCTTGTGAAAAGAAGTGCTTTTAAAATCTTGTATTTTTAAAAGACTGTACTTGCAGATAATATAATGTTAATAAACTACTTGATAGATAATGTAGGCCTACTTAAAAAAGTTCACTTTCATAAAGTACACTTTTAAAAAGTGGACTTTGTAGTTATGTCAAATTAAAATTTTGACTTTAAAGTACATTTTATTTCATTATGTTTTAATAATCTTTTGTCATGATTTAAAGAAGAGCACCTATTTTAATTTATTGACTAACAATTAAAGAAACAAAGTACTGGTTTATGATTTTAATTGCAGTGTGTATAACCTGTATTGTAAGTTTTTTTGAACAACATTCACCTATTACATTTTCACACCGGTATTACCGATAACACCGTTAAGCGGTGTCATATTTTGATTGTGCGCTCGCTTTTCACTTTCGCTTATAAATTGGTGATCATGCATACATAGGCCTATATTGTCAAGGATTCAGGGAGCCTCTATCAATATGCGGGGTATTGCAATTGCTTTCTAACGCGCGCTTGCTTTAATTCTCATTTTCAAATTCACAATCATGCATAGGCTACTCCACGTATAGGGAGCGGAGGTACTGACCTCACATTTTACAAGACAAGGTGTTTGTCAATGACTCTCAGGATCCGTTGCGCACCAAATCTTCTGCCATCATTGTGTCAGTCTATTCTGCTTACTCTCATCACGTAATAAGTGAAATCTGACTTCTGCTGCACTGTGCTGCAACTCTGCAGCTCGTGCTAAATAGAGCAGAGTAGAAGCTTTCAGTTTATAATTGTTGCATACGTTTTTGTTGTTGTGTATTAACGATACACGTAATCCCAATGCACCGCAGTTGTCCAATTGAACTAAATGTTTTTTATTTATGTAAAAAAGCAAAATAATGGTGTTGCAGTGGCCAAGTAATATAGGTGTATGGCAGAACACTGAATACCGCAGCAAGCCTACATCCACCCACGCCATCTTATGTCAAAAAAAGATCTGTTATCAGTCACCTCTGATAACAGATCACTCTAAATTGTAATGTAGAAACATGAATTTTCTGTAAAGCTGCTTTGAAACAATATGTATTGTGAAAAGCACTATACAGATTTGAATTGAATTATGTATAGACAGATTGTAAAGAAATCCATTAAAAACTTGTGGTGAACAGAAAAGAACAGAACATTGCCTGGATTTGTCAGAATTTATGCCTAGATGGGCAACTTGAAAAATGGCAGAATTGTTTTCCTTTTGCAAATTATGGGTTTAACCCTCTTGTGCTCTTTGTGTGGTGGTCAAAAATTACCATTTTTATTATTATCATTATTATTATTTCAATGAAATGAATGTACAAAATTTTAGTTTAATAATGTTTATTTAATATTTTGTATTTTTAGGGGATTTTATGGTACTAAATTCTATTTATGCAGTAATGCATTTTTTCACTTTTTGAGCATAGACCTGAAAATTAAATTTTCAAATTAAACTGTCGTAATGACATCACTTGGCAGCTTATTGCTGAACTAAAAAAAGTTTTAAAAAGTGAACTTAAAATTTTTGAATTTTACATTTTTTCTTCTTTTTTTTATACATTTATTATTATGAAAAATGCACAAACAAAATATTTTAAATTTTTATATGAAATATGTATTTTCCAAAACACGTTTTACTTTAAAACTGTGAGAAAATCAAGGCCATAATTCTGTTGTTTTCCAAATATGAGCTTGATATCCCAAAATATGAACTTTCAGTAAGATTTTGTTTTTGTTGTTCCACTAGATTAAATTTGTTTCCCATTTATATTCAGTTGTGACTATTTCTTTTTTCTTTTAACCTTTTTGAATCATGTCCATGATTTGTTTTGTGTGTGTGTGTGTTCACATAGCAAGTGCCAAAACTTTTACCAAGTTTCGTAACATTCCGATAAAGTAAAAAAATAAATAAATTGTCAGTCAGAGAGTTATATATTTACATTTTATATTTGTGAGACAGTTGTATTTTGTAAAATGTTTTTTGATTTTGTTTGGTCAGCGGCTGTCCTACAGTGCAGAGGAACCGTTAGCGGATGCTGCCAAGCTTTACTGGCATTTCTTTCGGACGGAGCAGTCGGGTACAGCAGGCATCATCATCACACTCTTTCTGTATGGCGTCCACTGCATCCTCTCCTTCACTTTTCTTTATGTTTACTTCCTCAGGTACAGTACCTTAAAAGCAATCAAACAAACACAAAATAAAAAGTTTGTCAAGTTGTTCTGGAGTTGTCCCAGTGGATCGACTTTAAGTAAAGAATGTCTTTTTCATTTGTCACGTGCCCTCATGCCACTGCATATCGTTTTGCTTAACTGTGAGCACTCACTTTTGAAGCAACCTTGGTTCTGCAAACTTTTTTCCCAATCATTTCCTCCAAAGGCATTTCAGAAAATTGTCCAATAGCGCAATCAAAATATAAACTTTGAATTAAACCAACTGGCTGTGTAAACACAACTAGCTCTGAATCTCACTGCAGGATTTTATTCATTGTAGTACTGGAAATTAAACGCTAACTAATTGAAATGATTTCTAGATACATTTTGGTCTAGGAATATAACTTTCTCTAGGAGTGTAATCCTGGATGAGCCCCAAATTATATTACATTAATCCACAGCCAGAGATAACATAAACAGGCAATGACACATACATGATAATGCAAAATAGGTGGTTTAATAATAAGCAAAGTTAAGTGGGAGAGACAAAAATGCCTGATAACATGAGTGCAAGAAGTGGTCGCAAGAAGATCCTGTTCTCTGAACAGGGCATTCATTTTATAGGGGAACTCACCTGACCTTGATGAGGCGTTCTTCATTTGCCATTTTTAATTGTGCAAGAGGGAGAGAGAAAACACAAGGCTGCTTGCAGTGCAGCCAAGCAACTGAGCAGATTGATATATTATCATATATACCACACATTTACATTTAACAGAAATGTACACTTATGAAAGTAATCGACTTGACATTTATTGATCTAGTTAACAGATCTGTATATAGTACATGGAAAGGCTGATGTTGAGAGAAAAGATGTGAGGATGAAAAAGATGGATGGAAGAAGTCAAGTCAAGTCAAATTTATTTATATAGCGCTTTTTACAATTGGTAATTGTTTCAAAGCAGCTTTACATATTAGAAGCACAGAAAAAAGATAAGTGGTTAAAAATAAGCTGTACAAGCAAGCGTGGTAATATGTAACATATACAAGATGGTGCTACATTAAGCCAATGTCGGCTGACTCCCAGGGGTGGAAAAAACCCCCTAGGAGAAAAACCCAGTGTGGTAACACTGGGAAAAAAGTCCTAGGAGGGAAAAAACCCCTTGGAAGATATATATAATATATGTAAATGGATATGGAGATCAAAATCTGAATTATACAGTTTTATTATAGGGATTAAAAGTAGATTATATATATAAATATATGTAAGCGGATACGGAGATTAAAAATCTGAATTATAGATGCAGCCAGAACTGGATCTGTAGGCCCATTGTCTCCTGGGCCACGTTGTAGTCAGGTCCAGGCACAGGTTCTCCATCTGATCTGGATACGGCCTGGGTCCAGCACCCGGCAAACCTCAGGATAAGCAGAGAGACTGATATTAGCGTAGATGCCATTCTTATTCTGATCTACAGGTATATCTAGTGTTATAGGAAATGTTCTCGGTTCCGGCCGACCTAATTATTGCAGCGTAACAATCCTTTAACGGATTTGAAAAAATGTTTATGTATTGATAATGTGTTATGTGTATGCAAGAGCAAAGAGATGTGTTTTTAGTCTAGATTTAAACTGACAGAGTGTGTCTGCTTCCCGAACAATGCTAGGAAGATTGTTCCAGAGTTTAGGTGCTAAATAGGAAAAGGATCTGCCGCCTTCGGTTGATTTTGATATTCTGGGTATTATCAACTGGCCTGAATTCTGAGATCGCAATAAACGTGAAGGACTATAATGCACCAAGAGCTCGCTTAGATATTGGGGAGCTAAACCATTTAGAGCTTTATAGGTAAGTAGCAAGATTTTAAAATCTATACGATGTTTAATAGGGAGCCAATGTAATGTTGACAGAACTGGGCTAATATGGTCATACTTTCTGGTTCTAGTAAGAACTCTAGCTGCCGCATTTTGGACCAACTGTAGTCTGTTTAAAAGCCGAGCAGAACAACCACCCAGTAGAGCGTTACAGTAATCTAGTCTTGAGGTCATGAATGCATGAACCAACTGTTCCGCATTTGTCATTGAGAGCATATGTCGTAATTTAGATATATTTTTTAGATGGAAGAAGGCGGTTTTACAGATACTAGAAACATGACTTTCAAATGAAAGATTGGTATCAAAGAGCACACCCAGGTTCCTAACTGAGGACGAAGATTTAATGGAGCACCCATCAAGTGTTAGAGAGTATTCAAGGTTTTTTCGTGAGGAAGTTTTTGGTCCAAAGATTAGGATATCAGTTTTTTCTGAATTTAATAATAAGAAATTTCTTGTCATCCAGTTTTTAATGTCAGCTATGCATTCTGTTAGTTTTGTGAATTTGTAGGTTTCGTCAGGGCGCGAGGAAATATAGAGCTGAGTATCGTCAGCGTAGCAGTGAAAACTAACACCATGCTTCCTAATTATCTCTCCTAAGGGCAGCATGTACAGAGTGAAAAGCAACGGTCCTAGTACTGAGCCTTGTGGTACTCCATATTGAACTTGTGATCGATACGACATCTCTTCATTAACTACTACAGACTGATAACGGTCAGATAAGTAAGATTTGAACCATGCCAAAGCAATTCCACTAACGCCAATATAGTTTTCAAGTCTTTTTAAAAGAATGTTGTGATCGATAGTGTCAAAAGCAGCACTGAGATCTAATAACACTAATAGAGAAATACAGCCACGATCGGATGATAAGAGTAGATCGTTTGTAACTCTAACGAGAGCAGTCTCAGTACTATGGTACGGTCTAAATCCTGACTGGAAATCCTCACAGATACTATTTCTTTCTAAAAAGGAGCACAGTTGTGTTGAAACTGCCTTTTCTAGTATTTTGGACAGAAAAGGTAGATTCGAGATTGGCCTGTAATTTACTAAGTCTCTCGGATCTAGTTGAGGTTTTTTAATAAGAGGTTTAATAATAGCCTGCTTAAAAGTTTTTGGTACGTATCCTAGTGTTAAAGATGAATTAATTATATCAAGAAGTGGACCTACGACCTCTGGAAGCATATCTTTCAGTAGTTTAGTCGGCATTGGGTCTAACATACATGTTGTTGATTTTGATGATTTGATAAGTTTAGATAATTCTTCCTCTCCTATAGCGGCGAATGATTCTAGTTTTACCTCAGGGACACTACAGTGCACTGTCTGAAGCGAAACTGTAGACGGTTGCATGTTTACAATTTTCTCTCTAATATTGTCAATCTTGCAAGTAAAGAAGTTCATAAAGTCATTACTGCTGTGCTCTTTGGAAACGTCAGCAGTTGAATCTCTGTTTCTAGTTAATTTAGCCACTGTGTCAAATAAATACCTAGGATTATGTTTGTTTTCTATTAAGAGTTTTGAAAAATAAGTAGATCTAGCATTTCTTATAGCCGTTCTGTACTCAATCATTTTTTCTTTCCACGAAAGGCGAAAAACTTCTAGTTTTGTTTTCTTCCAACTACGTTCAGCTTTTCTCACAGCTCGTTTTAGAGCCCGAGTGTGCTCATCATACCACGGCGTTGGATTAGTTTCCTTAATCTTCTTTAGACGTAAAGGAGCGACTGCATCTAATGTGCTGGAAAAGAGAGAGCCAATAGTTTCTGTTGCAGCATCGAGTTCTTCTAAGTTGTCAGGTATACTAAGGCGATGAAACTGCTCGGGGAGATTATTTATAAAGCAATCTTTAGTGGTAGAAGTGATGGTTCTACCATATTTATGGCTGGGTGGTTGTTTTGTAGCCTTTGCTAACTGTATTATACACGAGACTAAATAATGATCTGATATATCATCGCTTTGTTGTAGAATTTCAACAGCATCAATATCAATTCCATGCGACAGAATTAGATCTAAGGTATGATTACGACAATGAGTGGGTCCTGACACGTGTTGTCTAACTCCAATAGAGTTTAAAATGTCTGCAAATGCCAATCCAAATGCGTCTTTATTATTATCTACATGGATATTAAAATCACCAACAACAAGGACTTTATCCACAGCCAGTACTAACTCTGATAGAAAATCAGCAAATTCTTTGATAAAGTCAGTATGGTGCCCTGGTGGCCTGTATACAGTAGCCAGCACAAATGTCAACTTACATAATGTTACATAAAGCACCATCACTTCGAAGGAATTATATTTGAAATTCTTTTGAACGGTTTTGAATATATTACTATAAATTACAGCGACACCTCCCCCTTTGCCTTTCTGTCGAGGATTGTGTCGATAGTCATAACCTTGAGGACTAGACTCATTTAAAGTAATGTAATCGTCTGGTTTTAGCCAGGTTTCTGTCAGACACAGCAAGTCTAGTTTATTGTCTGTGATAATTTCATTTACAATAAGTGCTTTTGAAGAAATAGATCTAATATTCAGTAACCCAAGCTTTATCATTTGTTTATCTGATTTATCTGTGATTTTCATTTTTTGAACATCAATTAAATTTTTTCCCTTAAAAGGTTTCGGAAGTTTTTTGTATTTACTAGTTCGAGATACAGACACAGTCTCTATGTGATAATATCTAGGTGAAAGAGTTTCTATGTGTTGGGAATTATCTGAGTTCTGTGACGTGAGGCGGCTAGCAGACGGTCGGTTTAGCCAAAAACCGACGGAAGAAGGATGAGACTGTAAACTTAAGGATGATCCAAGGTACTCGAATTATGTAGAGAAACTATTTTTAAAAAGCCTTTATTTCATCTTGGCTAAATCTTAAAAACAGGTGACACGTACAGGGTGCACACCTACGCGTTGCGGCTGGTTTTGCCTTCGTCAGGGTATTTTTTTTCTTCAAGGATGAGACTGTGTTTTTGTGTTTTGGCTCAAGCTTTTTTTCTTTTTCTTTTTTTTTTTCCACCTCCAAGCAATAAATGATTTATATCTCCGAAAACTAAATTTCACAATAAGAACCAAAATGCATTTTTTTCTTTGCCGTTGTTCTTTGCTGTCAATTTGAAAGTTTATGTGTGACCTTCCTGGTGGAAGTGTCAAAAGTGTCACAACACTGCAGTCCACACTATTCAGAGTCTGAGATTATGGCAGTGTATTTTTGGACAGGGAACCCCTTAGGGACATCCAGCCAATGAAGTCCTGTCCACCAGCACATAAGCATCATAAACAGGCCCTATCAAGAGCTTTCTGCTCATTACCATCATCTGACAGCCAAGTGTTGATGTAATGCAATTTGATTTAATACTCTCATGAAATTAAAGAATGAATAATCAGAGAAATGACATGAAGATGAGCTCAAATCACCTTCACAGGGTTTGTTAATATGCATGACAGACGCAATGAACATTGGGGTTTCCGATTATATAGCTTTACTGCCTTCTTGAAATGTCCATTTTTTTTAAAAATAATGTCCACTAAGGATCATGCATAATAAAACCAGAAACAAGCATTAAGAAAATGAATAGGTTCAATTTTGAGTTCTTTTGGATTTTCATTGTTCGAATTGCTGCTTCTGGGCAAGAGAATGATGCACAAAATCATTTTAACAAAAATGGAAAACCTTTGATTTTAAGGCTAAATGTGGACCAAGAAGTCAAGAAATACACATGTCAGATATAGATATGGCATCGACTGTACATGGATCACTTTTCATGTTTGAATATTTAGGTCTGTAATCACACACTGTAGCTTTAAGGTCTGGAAATAAAACAAAGGACCCAAAACTGTAACAACCTGATTTTCCACTAATCAGTGTAGAAAGGTCTTAGAGAAAGAGCTTTCATCTTGTGTCTCAGTGGCTGGGCTTATATCCCACACTGGATGGACGACGTTAAGTGTCAGCCGGGATCTCTAGGATGGCAGGGTTGGCGCATGTAACGTGGGTTAAAGCTGAAGAGTGGCTGTGCTGTGTGAATGTAGGCCAGCAGTCTGATTGTGAGTAGGCTTGCGCGTTTTTATGGGTTATCTGCTTCTATTCACTGTGTGGAGAGAAGCACTGACACAGTGCCTGACCTATTTCTAAAATAACGCCTGAGGCTACACGTATAGATAGAATGAACTGTTATCCGTTTTTAATTACATTTTAGCAAGCCCTGATTCACTCCTTGCAAAGCCGGAAAGAGGCATGTTTTGCATCTTATCATTCTATTTGTTGGAAAATATACAAACACAATCAGACATTTGATGTGGGACCATTGGTGAACATTTGATTCTAAAATAAGAGGAGAATAGTGGCACAACTGAAGTGTCTGTTTTAAAGCACTGAACAGTGAATGAACGGTTCTCCTGCTCAACATCTGGTTGGTTGAGAGGCTTTCAAGCTGACAATATCATTGGTTGAGTGGCAGACTGATGCGAGAATGTGCTAGTTCTCCCTGGGTTTTTGTATAATTGCTGATCCCTAAATTTCTTTGTGCTGAAATTTTGACAGGAATATGTTATTATGGATAGTTTCAAATGGTTAATGGTGGGATTTATCAATCCTGCTCCTATCTTCCTGCAGAGTTTATTATCTAAAACATAAACACCAAATACTTATTTTCTTGTTTGATGCTTTAAAGGTAGATCTTCAGGAGCAGGACTGAGCACCATTGGTTTATGGGGTGTCTTGGTTTCCCATTTATAGCTTATTTTAACCTTGGAACATTTCTTTAACTGTTAGCTAGATTAAACGACTGGATGTAGCCCACATTTTCAGGACATCAATGGACTTCTTGTACATCTGACATTTTAAGATTTATTCAAGTGTCTTAATGTATCATTGAAAGGTTCACATGAAATGTATTTTAGCATTCCAATGCCATTTAAGGTCACATTGACTAGCCACAATCACCCTTATACAGATTCTATGAATTGTGTCTTTGGATGTCCCTCCTTTTGGATTGTTGTTGCCTTTTGATTCAGTCCTGTTGCAGTCCCAGGTCCAGACTCAAATTTTGAGCAGGTGGCTAAGAGCAGGGCTGCAAGCTATGTCCAGACAGCACATCTAGAAATATTTGATGAATAGCGATGGACATTTTTCACTTTAATTTGCCTGGGGTCCAGATTTGGACCTAGAGTGGCAATGGAGTGTTGGAGGGAGGTTCAGGGCAGCCTTCCAGAAGCAGAAAGACTACGAAGAGCACAGAAAAGGCCATTATCCTTAGAGTTAGGTTGAGGCTGTTAAACTGACCTTTTTTCTGCAAGCCAATGAATATGCTTTTAGAGCAAGGGTGTCCAATCCTGCTCCTGGAGGGCCACTGTCCTGCAGAGTTTAGCTCCAACCCCAATTAAACACACCTGAACCAGATAATCAAGGTCTTACTAGGCATAATAGAAAATTCCAGGTAGGTATGTTGAGGCAAGTCGGAGCTAAACTCTATAGGACAATGGCTCTCCAGGACCAAATTTGGACACCCCTGTTATTATAGAGTTTATAAAAGACTCTTTTAGGGAGCGATAAAGTTGGAGGCATATCTGGTTCTGGAACTGAGAAGAAGAATCCATGACCATGGGCCTCCTATCACCATCCCAGAATCACAGTATTAGCAAAACCTTCCACAGCAATCAAATATTGCTGCAAGCATATTATTTCTATTTTTCAACTCGCCTTAGGCATCTTAAGCCAATTATTGTTTTGCATCTTTATTTCAAATACTGAAAGCCTCATCACTGGTCCTACTCTGTCTACAATACAACTCTGGCATAATTTAAAATGGAAATACGATTGGATGCATATTAGTTCACATATGTGTATTAAGTATGTAACAGAATATGTGTACTCTGGTAATTGTTCATTTTGATCATGCATGAATGGGTTATCTTTATATATTCATGCATGCTTAGGTCATATGTAAATGCCGTAGCAAAGCAGTAATCACACGCTTCTTTCCCATGACAGAATAATGGATCAATATAGTCCACAAAACATTTCAGTTATATTTCTCATTATATTTAGAGATTTTTATCTCTACTGCTTTTCATCTTTTATACTTTGCATGGTAAATGTTTCTGGAGAGCTCATTACCCTTTGAACAAGAAGAATCTCTTTTCCGTGGCGGAGGGTCAAGGCATTTTGAAGAGAAGCCAGGCTGTGTGTTTTCAAGGCTTATGATTCATGCACTGAGTATTGGAGATGTCTGAGGAGACTTAATATCAATAACCACAGTGTAGTAGTCATATGACTCAAGACTTTGTCACCAGACAGAGATTCAGATACATCTATGTGCTCAGCTTCTTTAAAAAAAAAACGTTAGGATCAATGTATGATCTGAAGAGACAACCTTCCCACAAAAACACAAGCAAACAAGCCTCCTACACTACTTGTAGAATCTAGCATACTCCCCAAGTCACTCATCGAACCACCTCTTTGATGAGTGAGAGAGAAGGCTTTATTTTATATGCTTTAGAGTTTTTAGAGGTCCAATACTTTTGCCTGAGTAGAATGTAGGGGAGAACAAAATACCAAAATTAGTAAACAAATGTGTCAAACCTTTTCAGTTATGCAAACCTCCTACCGTAGACTAGAGGCACTTCTGTTCGGCTGGTTGACATTGTCAGGTCAGGCCTGCTTCTCTGCCGAGCTGAAGCTCATCAGAATTTCACTGTGTTGGAAAGGTCAGATGAGCTGTTCGTCAGACGTTAACAGCCTTGACAGCAAAATGACCAGGATGTGACAAGGTGGCATAAAACCCGTTTGAACTCTGAACTTCTTTCCTGCAACTTTGCAACAAACCAAGAAATAGTTTGTTGATCATGACTTAATCATTTACATGCTCCCATGTCATTCCAACCCCCTAATAGTTGCTATATTCTAACAGTGTTATGTGAGGAACAGATTGGAAATTAAGTTGATATCCACTGGGGGCTCTCAAATATCATTCGCACTTGTGCTCAATTAAAAAAAACGGCAGGATTTACGCCAACAACAGTGAATGCCATTGGTTCTTTTATGTCTCATGACAGATTAGGATACAATACAAGGTGTTTTTATGTTTCTTTTTTGGAATGACATGATGAATCATCAATCATCAAATCAATTTAACCATTTTAATAGCAACAACATACATTCTGCCATTTTTAAGTTAAGCGTTAATTTTTTTTAAATATTTTTTTTACAGACTTCACAATGATGGGAGACTGTTGGATATCTATCAGCGGCTCCACAGCACTGAGGGAGCGTTCTTTGTTCCACATGATATGGAGGTCTCCAACCAGGAGCTCAATTACATTGTAAAGAAAGCAGAGCAATGGAGAGGCTTCAATGGAGAGAGACGCAAGGTGAGTCTGAGGAAGTTCTGTTTATAGTGGTAACAACCAGCACTGAACACTGGGCCAGTGATAGGCTTCAAAGAGAATATCTTCTTGCATGAAGGCGATCCAGCTGCCATGGGCTGCATTGCCACACAACACTTGACTGTTGCAAAGCTCTACTCAAGTCTTAGGCGCTTAATTGGATTAATGGCTGTTTTAAAGAAGATGGGCAAAATGGTAGTTGATACTAATCCATCAGATTGCCTCTGCAAAAGATTTCTGTCTGTCTGATGGCTTGTAGATGCCCGCTAGCATTTATGAGTAAGAAAGCCTTTGTGATGGTTTTCAGAAATGGACTGTCATGTTGAACTGCTCACTGAGCTTTCTAATATGCATTATAATTAACATAAAATGGAATCAAAGGATATAACATTATTATTTCAAATCGTTCTGTTTTCTTTAGTTACATTTATGAATGCCAAAAATTTGTCACAGAGGTTTTTAGCTAGTCTAATTAGTTGGGGCTAATTATCCAAAAAGGAATTCGGCTTGATTAATCCACGGAAATCAATTTCCAGCAATATTTCATTAAGAAAAAAGACCGCTCAATCAACAGAGGGACGCATGAGGAGACACACACACATACACACTGAGTTCACAACTTGGGTGGCAACTCCTCTTTTAGTGCTCGTGATGAAGAAATGTTATTGGCTGTCAAGCAAGTCATTAAAAAGGCATTCTGTAATTCCTAGCTCAAATCGTAGACCTTTGCCAATCACGTTATTTTTGCAGCCCTTTGCAATGACCCTGTTTATGTTTTAGATTCCTAAAGTACTGCTACAGCTGTGGCAATATTAGTAATGAAGGTGCTACTAATTGGATGCAGTTGTTTAGATTGTAATTAAGAAAACAGCATCGTTTAGCCAACACACTTGCAGAATCTTTTTCAACTAGAGCGGTCTCCATTCTAGAACTGCAGTCATAACCTCCTCTCTCATATTGGCCCTAATTTGCCGTTATTGAACTGATAAAATGCTAACACATTAAACACATTTGCCAGCATGATGAAAATTTAGGGTTATTGCATTTCACAATTTTTACATTATTCAGGCTGACGATTTTTCATTTAAATAAGACGGGCTAGGCCATTATTTCATAATTATTGTGGCAATTTCTCTATGCAAAAAAGGGTCACTTTCCCAACTCAGCAAAGACATATCCCTATTAAACTAATTTGCCTACTTGCAAATTTTTGTCATTTTTCCCTCATTAACTATTTATCAACATAGTAGAAAAAAAATATATGTTGGAGGGGAGGGAGCAGCCAGACAGAGCTGAAACTAATATTTTGCAACTCTAATGATTTTTTGCATCCTTAATTAGATAGAATATGCTTGATATGATTAGGTCAGGATGTAGTAGTTTTCATTAAAAATAGATTTCAGAAACTGTATTCCAAATGTTCCCTCACAATTAAATAATGAATCCGGCACATTCCTTATTATGGACCCAATTAATATCGCAGAAAGAGGCGTGATTTTAATAACAAGAGGCCACAAGGCCTTCATTAGCAGAGAATGGGGGTGGAGAGAGCGTAGAAAACATTTACAGGTACAGATAAAGTTTTAGCAGCTAGTTTGAATGCCTGTGGCCAATACATGTGCTGATCATTACGAATGAATATTACAATGTTGCAAAGATTGACGTACTTTGTCTTGGCCTTAACTCAGGGTTTCCAAAAGCCCTTGGGGAAATTATATTTACTAAATACATCATTAAAATAAATATAATTTATTATCATAGAAAGATCTGTTTATTTTATATAATGCGAGTATTTAGTAGTATTTCAAATGTCAGCACTGTCTTGCAGTGTGACACTCTGTACTTTATCTAAAATTATTTTTCTAATGCTTCTACAATTATTATACATGCAGATTTTATGAGCTCATATTAATTAAGATACTACATAAAATATAATGTACTTTTAAAAATGTATTTTTCAGACCACAGACCACGGAAGTGGACTGCAAAAAAATAGTCACAATCCACCTTATTTTTAACGTAAGAGCGGGCACGTTATATTTATTTATTTTTTACTTGAATGTGCCAAGGCTTCCAGTGTCATTTGTTTCAAGTTATTTTATTTTTATAAAATAACAAATTTATTATCATAATCATAAACATACTGGTTTTTAGCACAAATAGTTTTACTGTTTACTCCACTTTGTTATTCTTCTAGTTATTTACCTATAGTGACCAATGAAAGTCATTGGATGTCTCGCACATTCAAAGAAAATAGCTTACTTCTGCGTTGCAAAAAAAGGTGGATAGAAATACTTTTTTTTCTTTTTATGCCGAATCCCTGACCTAAAATAAACATACTTATACATTTTAACCTAAAATCTGTGTCCGTGTAATCTGTCATCTAGCCGTTGGGTATAAGATTATTAAAGCTAATAATTTGCTCATTTTAAGTAACTTGATTCCTACTTGATATGAAGCACATTCTTCTTTATAAAATAAAGGAACTATTCTGACAGTAAAACAGTCATGGGTAATTCATCATTAATCTAAGTTTCTTCTTCCGAGCACTACAACAATAAAACAATCCACAATAAATAATTCTGCAAGTGGCTTGGTTTTATCATGATCAAATTCTCTACGTTTCATGGGGCGGTCATAAAAAATAATCTGATTTTTTACTCTTTAATTAACTTCATATTATGGTTTATTTTCTTCCAGGCCATGTGATCACCATTATTACATTATTAACACATTGTCATACTAGCATTCAGCGGCAACTGAATAAAAATAAGCATTTGCATTTCACGAACACACATAGTATGGTTGGCTACATTGTAGATTGTGGGTCTTTTTAGCATGAAACTATACATTTCTTTGACGGTGATTATAACCGCATAGACTTTATGTTCTAACTGCACTCCTATAGTGTGTATATCTAGCAAAGGGGCCTAAAGTCAAAGTGTGCGGATAATGAGCTCATTAATTATGTATAGGCACTGCTGCAGATGGACCTCATTAATTGCGTGCCGTCACCTTCTTGATTACTGTACCTGGAAGGGAGGTGCTAATGTCTGCCGTGCTTAAGCAGGTAACGCAAACTGTTTTGTCACCGGCTGTGTGACAGTGACAGAGGAGTCCGGCGTCGCTGTAATCTTCACCGTAATTCACCAGAACGTTACGCTAATGGCTGCTGATAGCCCTGGAGATGTTTTCGCTACTGAATCGCATCGAGATTTGTGCTCTGTCGTGCTATTTGTCTCCACATGTCTCAGTAATGTCTTTCCACGGGCTGAATTTAGGGAACACCCAAGGTGCTTTGCAAAACAACTGACAGGGGGCCCAACCTGTCGCAGGAAAGAGAACACACGCATTGAAGATCTAATGACGAGCAGACTGCCGCTCTCTTCCTGTGCACCCCCCACCACTCATCTCTCTGTCTCTCCGTCTGTAATTATTAAGACGGAGTTACGTGGGACCTTTTCATGCTGTTGCTTTAGTCCAACTCTTTGACAGCAAATTCATCAAAGAACTCGCTCCAAACTTCAAGTTGCCTTTGTTCACATGATGAAATATTGTCAACTATATGTTATATTTAAAAGTCAGAAAACCCTGATAATATTGTATTCATTCTTTTGGCATCCGCTTTTCTTCAAAGTACGGAGTGTTCGGTATATACCTTTAATTAGGAAATGGGTGAAATAACCTGTCAAGAACATCTTCGGGTCAGATTTCTTTCCAAATGCAAATGAAAGTATAACAAATGATTTGTTTCTTTAAAAAATGAGACCTATTTTTAGGGCCTTTTTTTATTATTTTCATTACAATTAAGCAAAACAAATAAATAAATAAATACAAACCCAATTCCAAAAAAGTTGGGACACTGTACAAATTGTAAATAAAAACAGAATGCAATGATGTGGAAGTTTCAAATTTCAATATTTTATTCAGAATACAACATAGATGACATATCAAATGTTTAAACTGAGAAAATGTATCATTTTAAGGGAAAAATTAGATGATTTTAAGTTTCATGGCATCAACACATCTCAAAAAAGTTGGGACATGGCCAAGTTTATCACTGTGTGGCATCCCCTCTTCTTTTTAGAACAGTCTGCAAACGTCTGGGGACTGAGGAGACAAGTTGCTCAAGTTTAGGAATAGGAATGTTGTCCCATTCTTGTCTAATACAGGCTTCTAGTTGCTCAACTGTCTTAGGTCTTCTTTTTGCATCTTCCTCTTTATGATGCGGCAAATGTTTTCTATGGGTGAAAGATCTGGACTGCAGGCTGGCCATTTCAGTACCCGGATCCTTCTTCTACACAGCCATGATGTTGTAATTGATGCAGTATGTGGTCTGGCATTGTCATGTTGGAAAATGCAAGGTCTTCCCTGAAAGAGACGACATCTGGATGGCAGCATATGTTGTTCTAGATCTTGGATATACCTTTCAGCATTGATGGTGCCTTTCCAGATGTGTAAGCTGCCCATGCCACATGCACTCATGCAACCCCATACCATCAGAGATGCAGACTTCTGAACTGAGCACTGATAACAACTTTGGCCTTGTCCTCTTTAGTCCGGATGACATGGCGTCCCAGTTTTCCAAAAAGAACTTCAAATTCGATTCGTCTGACCACAGAACAGTTTTCCACTTTGCCACAGTCCATTTTAAATGAGCCTTGGCCCAGAGAAAACGCCTGCGCTTCTGGATCATGTTTAGATATGGCTTCTTTTTTGACCTATAGAGTTTTAGCCGGCAACAGCGAATGGCACGGTGGATTGTGTTCACCGACAAAGTTTTCTGGAAGTATTCCTGAGCCCATGTTGTGATTTCCATTACAGTAGCATTCCTGTATGTGATGCAGTGCCGTCTAAGGGCCCGAAGATCACGGGCATCCAGTAAGGTTTTCCGGCCTTGACCCTTACGCACAGAGATTGTTCCAGATTATCTGAATCTTTGGATGATATTATGCACTGTAGATGATGATAACTTCAAACTCTTTGCAATTTTTCTCTGAGAAACTCCTTTCTGATATTGCTCCACTATTTTTCGCCGCAGCATTGGGGGAATTGGTGATCCTCTGCCCATCTTGACTTCTGAGAGACACTGCCACTCTGAGAGGCTCTTTTTATACCCAATCATGTTGCCAATTGACCTAATAAGTTGCAAATTGGTCCTCCAGCTGTTACTTATATGTACATTTAACTTTTCCAGCCTCTTATTGCTACCTGTCCCAACTTTTTTGGAATGTGTAGCTCTCATGAAATCCAAAATGAGCCAATATTTGGCATGACATTTCAAAATGTCTCACTTTCAACATTTGATATGTTATCTATATTCTATTGTGAATAAAATATAAGTTTATTAGATTTGTAAATTATTGCATTCCTTTTTTATTCACAATTTGTACAGTGTCCCAGCTTTTTTGGAATCGGGTTTGTAAATCAACCCTACTATAATTAAAAAATCAATACTTTTATTCAGCAAGGATCTGAATATCATTACATTGATAAAAATGACATTGATAAAAATGAACTTTCCATTCATCAAAAATATTAAGCAGCTGCTTTCAACACTGGTAATATTAAGAATTATTTAAGCACCAAATCAGCATATTAGAATGATTTCTGAAGGTTCGTGTGACACTGAAGACTAGAGTAATGACTGCTGAAAATTCAGCTTTGACATCAATGATACAAATTTCATTTTGAAATATATTAAAACAGATAATTTATTTTATATTGTAATAATATTTCACAATATTGCTGCTTCTACTGTAATTTTATAATCGTATAAACAAATAAATGCATAAATGCTTGGTAAGCATAAGAGACTTCTTTCAAAACATTAAAAAAGTATAAAGTAAAAAAAAGTAATGACCCCAAACTTTGGAATAGTAGTGTATACTGCAGTATTAAAATAAAAAAGAAAATTCTATTTTTTAAAGGTTGTCATAACTAGAAAGATGTATATTTTAGTTGTATATTTAGTTTTTTAGTGGTTTTATCTTATTTTCATGCTTGTTTTGTCTTATTTTAAATAATTTTAAGTCATCTTGAGGCCTCTTGGAAGTTTGTTGAGGCCAACTAGTGGGCCCCGGCCCCTGGTTGAGAACCACTGCACTAAGGAGAATGTTGAGGATTATTTTGAGTGTCACAGTTCAAAAAATCTTGCGTTTCCTTGAAATCAAACCCATGTCTTTGGCATTGATTACTCCATGCTTTGATCATTTAGAGAATTAATCATTTGTTTTACGATTTTAGTCCCACATACAGATTTTCCCCAGATTCTCAGCTTTAGTTCACACCTACAAAAGCTCACCTGCTGACTAGCGGCCCATGACCGGCAAGCTCCGGTGATGCTGTCAGACAACAATGGGCCTGAAAATAACCCTGGAAAAACTCCCAAAACAGGAACATAAACACAGGAACGAAGGGGGAAGATGCTCAGAATCTGCCCTGATATGGGAAGGGTCACAGGAAGGCACCTGCAGCCCTCCCCCCTCCACTCCGTTGGCCTGTTTGCTTGCATTAGTTCTAAAAGCCGCTTCTTCAATTACAGGAGGCTATTAGTGGACAGTGCACAGAGGCTGCAGGGCCCCGGGCTACAGCGGCACAGAACCGCACAACAGAGCTCAATACGACATGACTGCAGAGGGGACACGCCTGCCATGCAGAAAAGGTCAACGACTTTTGGTGGGCAGCAATGTGTGAAAGTGTTGCAGTCGCACAATGGTTAGAGAAGAGAGAGAGAATCTAGTCTGGATTTGTGAAGACTGTGGAAGCCCTTCAGACTGTTCTTGGCTAATTTATTGCTTTGATGGGTTTTAAGAACTTGTATCTCAGTCAACGTTTTCAGTTTGGTCACATTTTTATGGTCATGATTAAGTCAGGATTCTATGATGGGAAATCAGTAAAAACATTATCTTAGAAAGTGAGCAAGCATTAGTTTGGTCACACGCTCTGAAAACATGGCAGCAGCATGATTGTTTTTATACAGCACTTGTTTTCCACATACCAGGCTGGACGTTGGTTTTATCAGAGATGGACGTTTCTTTTAAATTTATCCGAACATATTGCACTTGGTCAGCTGTCAAAACAATTGCAGCTGGGAGCTTGAAATTGAGTCCACATGTTTAAACTCATATAGATCCTGTAATCTCTCTCTCTCTGTCTCTCTCTGTCTCTTTCTGTCTCTCTGACTCTCTCTCTCTCTCTCTCTCTCTCTCTCTCTCTCTCACTCTCTCTATCGTTCGCTCATAATGTAAAACAGAAGGAACAAATTGGATGGTCAGAAAGTCAGTGAACATTGTTTAAAGATGCAGCACAACAGGGATTTGTGAGAATATCAGATTTTTAATATAATTTTTTTTCCTCTGTGACCAAACAAAATGAAAATGTTTTCAGGCAACAACTTCAACTGACTGTATCTCCCAACAGAGCCTGAGAACAGAGATCGTGTGTTGTTAAAACACAATAGTCAACTAGAAGTGCGCAAAATGTATGTTTCAAAATATACATCTTAAATATTTTAAAAATATTCTCATAAATCGAGAATCAATATATTCCATTTGACAAAAATTCATAACAATCTAAGAATAAGTTTTAGCTGAAACCAGTTGATTTGTACAATGTTTTGCCTATACTGCGTTGTAGGTGACAAGAATTTTCGCTGGAACAAGCTGAAACCAGTAATAAAGAGAGACACTGATGTCTTTTACCATATTGCTGTTGCCACTAAAATCAAAAAATCTAAAACCAGCCTGTAGTAAAATCACAGCCTTGAGTGGCTTATTGCTTTAACAAAGTGCTTATGGAGTTTCTTACCACACAATGTAAAGTTACCCGTCAATGCTTTCTGAAAGGATAAAAATATTTATAAATTAGTTAGGAGAATATTCTGCACACTCTTCATAACTAAGTTTTGGCATATTGGTGGCTAATTTGTATGTATTTGTGCAGCCTCATCTGCGTATGCCCCACTGACAGTTACGTTTAGGATTGGACCTTCATGCTTATGTTTTTTTTTCTAAACATATATTTCTGTACGAGTCACATCATACAAATGCGTATAAAATTGCCACCTCATAGAAGCATAGTTGTTTTCTCCTGAGATCGGGTTCTCACTTTTGTTTGTTGATGATCCAATCTGTAAATTGAAACCCAAATGAATCTAACCCAAATGAACTCTGATCGGCCTGTGTTTTTTAACTAGTATCTGTGCTGATGCTCAAGTCACTGTATTAGCAGATTGGGGTATGCAAAACCGGATTAGTACGAGTGTAAATATCCTTGATTCTCTCCCCTCCAAACAAACCTCGAAAAAGTTTCACTTCCAGGCATCAGTGCTTCATGCAAGTCGCCATCTCCTTTCCGGAGATGTTTATGGATTAAATTGGCTTTTTAAGCATTTATAAAAGCAGATTAGTAACAGTGAATTATGCAGATGCATGGGGCAGATTATCCTGAGCTCAGATACTATCTCCTCTTTATCTGTCTCTGCTTGGAGTCTGAAGTTAAATATTCATGCCCGTTTAGTTTATAATTCTCTCTACCAGCCCAGTTTCAGTCAAGCACACGTCACAGTAGATTGGCGTTACATTAGCATGGGTTCACTGAGGTAAATGAGTTGTGCTGTCAGAAGAGCGCTCACTGTCCACTGCTAACAAGCGATAAATAAACAATACAAATGGTCTTGAGATGACTCACTTTGCTCATTCTGATGTTCAGCAGTTGTTTGTCATGTCTTTGGGAGCGGTAGGGCAGATATAGAGCCGTTCCACAGGCACATTTATGCTGCCCTAATTACACAAACAATATTCTCCGCCATGTATGCGTTGATAATGCGTATCTATGTCTGTTCTACGTGCAGGAGATATCTGAGTAATCCAGGAGTCTCTGCTTGAAATGTGTTGGCATTTTCTACATGAAATAAAAATGCAGCCAGAGATACCCATTCAGGAAAATTACATGGAGTCAATATCACCTCAGTACTGTATACTATAGAGTGCAACAGTCGGTTTCTGGAAGTAGTCCCATATAGGGGAAGGTTACATTTTATTTTGATGGTCCCCTTTAGATGTTCTGTTGACTATAAAAAAACACTGCACCTACATGTCAACTATCTCTCAGTAGAGCATTATTTAAGTATTAGTAAACTGTTAGTGTTAGTAGAATAAGTTGACATGTATTTGCATGGCGAGTGTTTACTAAGGGAATATCCTAACTAAAAGTTAGCACATGTTGCAAAACTAAATGTGTTTCTGATGCGAGACTTTCATTTTGAAAGACGTGGGTGAAAGCTTTTGACACTTCTGTCAGATGCAAGCTGTGTCCCAATTCAGAGGCTGCATCCTTCGAAGGACTCAGACTTCAGAGGCTGCATCCTTCAAAGGCCGCGAAGGTAAGACCAAGCGTTGTTAAATTGGACGGTCTAGCCTACGGAGGATTGTTCTTGCAGTTGATGAGTGTCAGTAATGTTTGTACTGGGCTTTTTTGAAAGTTAAAGGGGTCATATAATGCCACTTTTACAAGATGTAAAATAAGTCTCTGATGTCCCCAGAGTGTGTTTGTGAAGTTTTAGCTCAAAATACCTCACAGATAATTTTTTATAGCATGTTAAATTTGTCACTTTTTGAGGGTGAGCAAAAACTCTCCGTTTTGGTGTGTGTCCCTTTAAATGCAAATGAGCTGCTGCTCTCAAAAAGAGGGCGGAGTTTCAAAAGCTCATGTTAGCAGCAGCAGCAGCTCCAATTACCTCACACAGACTCACTGAAAATGTCACAAACTGTTCAGCCTTTTATGTTCAAACCAATGGACAATGGAGAGACTCAAGAAGAAGTGTCAACATGCAGAATGCAACAGGACATTTCTGAATGGTTAGTTGCTAAATTTATGTAGCTGATGTGGGATATCTTAAAGTCATTCATTAGCATATTCTGTCATGATAATATATAAATCGCTCCTGTGGGAACTGTTGTAAGATGCCTATAGAGTCAGGAAATATATGCTGCATGACGATAGAACAGGTATAGTTTAGTTTAATTACGGTTATAACTCATGTTATCATCTTGCTTTTATGACATGCTATTGCATTTGTCTTATGTACTGTATTGCAATAACATGGCCTCACCCCATTGTTGCTTGTTCTCGGGGGCACGGTTTATGTAAATTTTGGGGTTAGTAATGCCAACAACCCAGGAAGAAGCTCGTTGTAGTCCCTATAGACATTTGTATCATTAGTATTTTCTTGCGTTTAAATTGTAATTTGGCAATTTCTCTCAAAATCCTGTTGTCACTGGTGAGCATTGAATTCTGGGGTAGGCAAGGCTGCAACGGATACATCTGTTGTATCCTTCATTTCACGGGAAAAGACGGTCGCATTCGGAGGCCACATTTAAAAGCCGCATTTAAAGGACCCTTTGAATTGGGACAGCCTTCATCACACCGGGGTGATGCAATCAGCCTTCGAATGTGGCCTTCGCAGGATGCAGCCTCTGAATTAGAACGCTGCTGCAGTTTAAATAAAGAGTTCCTAAAAAAATGTGTTGTCCTGATTGAGTATATCTGCGGTCAGGTGAGATGTTGCCAGGCCATTATTCTAAAGTTATGATAGTTATTATTATCTTAGTCTCTCACCTCAGAAAAACTAACTTTCCTGTCAGCCGTTATACTGTGCTGTTAGCGAACACTCTTCAATTGTACGCGCAAGTGCGATGGCGTGCGCTGTATATCACTTCATTATAAATAAAGCGCAAAAGAAACTACAAGCATGCAAAGTCGTAATTATGTTGTAATTTAGTAAGTCATGAAATGAACAAAAAGTACTAATAAATTACCTAAATGGTATTTTGTTTGTTAGCTGGGAAGGATTTGCGTGCTGGATGTCCATTCTGTTAATCAGGAGCAGTTTCCATGTTTTACCTTATACTGTTTATTCATTCAGTATCAGTCATATTCTTACAATTTATGTGTATGTTAAGTATCCATTTTTGTTAATTAAATTTGCTTGGTTTTTAAAGCAAATATATATGCCAGAGTTTGAATTATATTCGGCGAGGGAACTGCTAACTGAAATATGCTGTGACTGACTCCACAACCTGCCCATAAACAAACAGTGAACAGCTTTGAGGACATATTTAACATCCAAAGTATTTAAATTTAGTATCCTTACAAATAAAATCATGCATTTTATGCAAGGCATCAGGCTTTCAGTCACTCAAAAAGACCGATGCGACACCGATGACTCACATCTTGTCCCTTTATTTTGTTTTGCATAAAATGAAATGGTTTACAGAACTTTATATAAATTGTTAGGAATTGGGTCAAATTCCTAAAAAATTGTATTGCAGCTTAATGACCATAGGAAAATATGGCTCCCATGACCCAACCAGTTGAGAACCACTACTACATAACACTTTTGCTGCCTACCGTTTGGAACATTCTTCATATTGGGTTAGTTCACCCAAAAAAAATTTTTTATTACTCACCCTCTCGTCGTTCCACATCTGTAAGACCTTCGTTCATCTTCAGAACACAACCACTGGAGTCACATGGAGTACTTTAATGATGTCTTTTTCCTACCTTTCTGGACCTTGGATTGGGAGTTGTGTTGAATCTCTATGGAGAGACAGAAACCTCTCAGACTTCATCAAAAAGATCTGAATTTGTGTTCCGGAGATGAATGAAGGTCTTATGGATGTGGAACGACATGAGGGTGAGTAATAAATAACAGAATTTTCGGTAACACTTTAGTAGAGGGACTTTTAACTAGGTGCTTATTAGCATGCATATTACTAGAATAGTGGCTGTTTATTAGTACTTGTTAAGCACATATTAATGCCTTGTTCTGCATGACCTTATTCTACATTCTTAATCCTACCCAATATCTTACTAACTATTAATAAGCAGTAAATTAGGAGTTTATTGAGGGAGAAGTCATAGTTAATAGTGAATATGTGTTCCCTATACTATGTAAGTGGTAGAAGTGTTACCGAATTTTCATTTTTGGGTGAACTAACCCTTTCACATCTGGAGTGCTCCTAAAAGCTTTCTAATTGGACAGTTCACTCATTTTTGGAAGATAGTTAGGCTATACAGCTCAGCCATCCACTTTTTGTATTGTAAAGCAGATTTACCCAGTATATCAGTATCATGTCCCCTGGATGCCCTCACTGGCCCCACATTCACCCTACAGTTCAAACCCCAGCTGCAGCTCCGCCTTACTCTCTCCCATGATCCTCTGCTGTAATCTGCCCATCACATCATACTGTACCAGGCCTGCCATGTGCAACTGCCACATAAATAACCCAGGCTGTCCGCCACACACACACGCACGCACAGGCTCATTCAAATGCACCTGTCAACTTGATGAAGCACTCGCCCGCAGGGAAGCATTGTTTACATTTTCACTCCACTCTTCGCAAAAGTGAGATTCTAATTATTTTCCCACTGTAAATTAAAGCCAAGTGGGACAGAACTGAGAAGCTGCAAATTCCAGCGGTGGAGCGGCACTATATATAAACTGCTCTCAGGGAGACGGGTGGGTAGAGCGCAAGAGGAAGGTCAGCGGTGTTTTGTCTTGATAACACAAGAGAAAAACAGCAGAGATGCTCGTGTTGGAGGAAGCTTAAAATCTGCGTTGGGAAAGCTTTGAACCTGTGTGTCTGCCACGCTACAAGCCACTTTTAATTTAAAGAAATTCAGCTACATTTTCTAAGAAGCAGTGAGCTATTCTACAAGCTACTTATGAAAAATATCTACAGTAAATACATTGAAACTATTTAGAGAGGCAATATCTTTTCAGGTTATTTATAAAATAATGAGATTCACAGGATGACAGCTTTACATTTGAACAAAAAAGTATACAAAGTACAGCTTAAAAAGAATAAAATATTAGGTTTTACTTTATTTTGATGGTCCCTTTAACACATTTTGTTGACTATAAGTAACATTGCACCTACATGTCTACTAACTCATGTGTTTAGTAGAATATTAGTAGATTGGTAGTGTTAGGGTTAGAATAAGTTGGCATGTAGTTGCGAAGTTACTTATTGTCAGTAGAATGTCTGTTGGGAAACCATCACAATAAAGAGTTAGCAGATATTGAGCAGACAGTCTAATAATTCTCTAATGAGAGTTAGTTGACATGAGGTTGCAGAGTTACTTATATTCAACAGAATCAAAAGGAACCATCAAAATAAAGTGTTACCAAATATTAGTTTTAGTTTGTAGTTAGTTACTCCCCCACCACCTTATTTTACTGTCTGTGATCATTAAAGCTGGACCTGGAGATGTTAAACTGACTGAAATATATTAACATTATTTGCATCATGTGCCTTTGCTGTATTATGTGTCACTCCAATGCACTGAACAACAGAAGGAAATAGATCCAAAACAAAGTAAGCCTTACTGTCAAATGCTGCATCTCAATGGGGAAAAAAGGAATTTCACAAGTGCCTAATTTGAAGTGCTTTTCAGTAGCAAGAAAAATAGCACTTCTGAATGTGACATTAGCATGTAGCTAAGCTAACTTAAAATACACATTACACAGTAATATTGGGTAAAATATCGCATTTTAATTGGATCAGCCTGTTTATTTATTTTTTCCTGAGCTTGTCGCAATGCATTTTACATTATTAATTAATTAATTTATTTATTTATTTTTACATCTGCAATAATTGAGAAAAATGCCCAATTGCACAAAACTACTGAAAAATGTAGAATATTGGAATTTCCTTTGCATATTTACATGATTGTAAGCAGTGGGTTTTGTCTGGTTGCATTTATTTAGTTGTTAGACTGTTTGTTCACCCTTTAGAATATGTACTTTTTACAGTATAATTAGTTGCATTTTGTTTTACACAAGAACAATGGGGTCCATTTACAATCACTGAATACATTTGGCTCTTTATGTCAGTATTTATAAAGCAGCTCTCATCTGACTATGACTCGGCACTGCAGTTATTACTACATTAAACAGCAGCTTTCGTACACACTGGCCAGCATATTAGGGTTGTCGTGAGGATGCACCCGCACTTAAATAATGCACTTATCAAATTTCGGATATCCATTTTTACAAATATGGAGATGTGTAATCTCATTTGCTTGGGCACAGGCACAGGCTCATTTGGAGAGGAATGGAGCTCCAGCCCGTATTTTCACTTCCCGGACCCCCGCCTGTCTGTCCGTTTGCCGTAACGCCTGCAAAATCTGAATTTATGTTGCGGCTGGGAGACATGGTTTGATGTTTATAGTCCTCAAAGAAGCAATGGCTGTCTCTCCAGATTCAAATAAAGAGACTGATATGGACTCTATCAGATTTCTGAATACAGACGTCCACAATAAATCGAAGCTTGATTGGTTAGAATTAGGTTAGCTCACTTGAATGCTATCTGCTTAACCCACAGATGGGTTCCCTGAGAACAGCCAGGCATTGAGTGTGAGTCAAGCACTTACCGCCAGTGTGAAGACGGTGCTGGAGAAAATCGTCAGCCAAGTATTCTCGCATTTAAGAAAAGGTTCAAAGGAATAACCATGATGCAGTGCATGAAACGCTCAGAATACAGACTTTGTGATTTCTGACAGTGGAATTACACATGCAGATTAACCCCACTCGGTGCAAACAACCAAGACGAGATGTTGCTAAAGCGACAAAGAGGAGCACTTGAAATGTCACGTAATATGAAGCACTAAACAACAGAGCCTTCAGTATCTGTCCAGACCACACATGAATCGTTCAGAGAACAGACTTTGAGTGTTTGCAATTTGCTCGCTGATGTCTTTCCGATGACGTTTGATGTGTCCTGTGACAATGCTCACTTCAGACCTTCTCTCCAGGCACTCTGTATTTAAGATGTGTCTAATTACGTGCGGTAATGACTCTCAATTTCCGACCTGTGTTTAGCCAACAGTCTTAAGTAGTTGGAAAATCAAGACGTGGGTACACGCCGAAATTAAAGTTCTCCTTCGCTCTGACCCTGCCTGACAAGACCTATGTTTTTCCAGAGGAGTCGTAATTACAGAGCCAATTAAGGGGTCACCTTGAGTTTATAAACTCGGCTGTGGCCTGAAAAACTTCCTGCTAAAAGAGGGAAAAGAGAAACAGAGAGAAAGTGAGTCATGTGGTAATCTGAATTCAGGCCTGTCTGAGCCTGTTGACTTCTTCAAAACACCCCTCAAAGTGTTTGCAGTCTCAGAGGATGAGGTCCTGTTTTCTTCTCAGCATTTGTCTTATTGGTCATCCAGACCTGCTGGACTGAGTATTCATTGTGCTTTTAACAGCCCAAATTTTCCACTACATCACTGCAGTGATGATGTATTTTTGTAGGATAACCTTCATGTTAGCATCACCCTGGTTCCCTTATGGAGCCTTGCACATGACGTGGGGAAAAAAAAGGTATACTGTGGCCACCATTTAAAAATTAGTTCCCACGACTTACTAATACGTCAGCAAGTTTTACTAATTTGTTCCCTCATTTTAAGTAAATTGTGCACACAACATAATAATTTGTTATATATATATANATATATATATATATATATACATATATAATATTAGGGCTTGCATAGACTAGTCGAGTAGTCGAGAGATCGACTACTTCAACCACTAGTCGGTGCTGTCGGAAACAATCGACTACTCGTGCGTGCATTAACTATAAATTAATTCAAAATGTGAACGTCACCAACAGACACCACGCATCAGATGTGTGGAAGTATTTAATCTAGGATGACAAAAATATCATAATTTGCCAACTCTGTAAGACTACTTTAAAATACAACAGCAGCACAACTACCTACGATTGAAACATCCAACAGCAAAGGCAAATGTTAGTGAGACGCATACTACGAAGCAAACGAGCATTGGTGAATTCTGTAAGCAAATACCACTCTCTAAAAGCGGACATTGCATCTGAAATGAAAGGCAAGAATGTCTCCCTCACTACTGATCTCTCGATGCGCTTGAATTTCTAAATGCAAACCAGCGATCCATGAGCTCGACCAAAGACTGCGTGTGGGGAGAGGACGATAGCGGCGATGACTTGTGTTAGTCTATAAACTTTCAAGCTGATTGAAGTAAGATTCTATTCGTTCTTGTTATAAAAACTTGGTAAGTATTAAAGTTATTATTAAAAGTTATTATTAAATTACTGTATGCATGCAGCCATGCACATATAGTTTGCATATACGATGCGAATGTTAGGATTAAAATGTGCAGCTATTTATTTGGCTTTACTCTGTTACATGAAAATGAAAATATGTAATATCATAATTATAATGTTTTGAGAGTTTTCTTATGTAATTGTTGCATTAGGCTATGAATTAATAAACATTTATTGATAAGAACTATTTCATGTCTTTTCATTTACAGTAGCATAAACCACGAGTAGTCGAGTAACTCGAGTATTGTTTTGATAAGAAATCGACTTGCAGAAATCAGTAGTCGTGCAACCCCTAATAT
>RJVU01019258.1:7740779-7772698 GCA_003731715.1 Anabarilius grahami | reverse complement strand
TAGTCCCGAACCGGCACACATGGTAATGCAATGCTGTTTGCTAACCGCCACAACAGGAAAAAGCACAGAAGAAGAACAGATGATCTATGCATAAATATGTTTAATCTCTCAACCAGTGTTTCAACCGTGGAAAGACATCAATAAAACAGCTTGAAAATATCTCACATAGCATTACATTTACCTCAGGCATACCTCAGTGATCTAGTGTCCACAGTATGTTAGTTCACTTTAGTGTTGATTATTATATCTAAAAATAAATAGCAACTGAATTTAATAGTTTGGGCTCTGTTGTTAATTGTAACCTTTAATATTATAGTAATGTGCTAGAAAGGGCTCCCTGTATATAGTTTATTGCATTAGCTGAGACAAATTTTTTTAGTTTTTTTATCCTTAAGGAAATGTTAATTATAATTTAATTTATTTAAAGACATAATTTGTTCAATAGATGACTTTAATAAAACACAAGAAGAAAAAAAAAATGATGTTTAGTTTTCTCCCCGCTGCTGTACCGAGCCCATACCGAAACGTGACTTCAGTATCGAGGTACCGAAACTCATTTTTTGGGTTTCGGCTTACCAAAATACGTCATCCCTGCAGGGATGACTCAAACTGTTTTGTTTTGTTTTGGGGTTTTTTGGTGTTGGGGGTAATATTGTGGCACTTTGATATATTTTGTCGATCTGAATGATATTCATGTAAAAAAAAAATTGTCCGAAACACCATGGTAATATTTTGTTAGTGAATTCAGACCTAAAAAGAATGGTGAGTCTTTGCACGTAATGTGCTGTGACAGCGCATTCACACATATGTTTGAGAAATGATGAGTATATGTATAGTGTGCGTGTGTGTGTTTGAGGTCAGAGGGGGGTGTGTGTAGCAGTGCTGACACTAGTGTGAAGCTGGCCCAGTTGGGTGAGAGGCGCTGTGATCTTCACACACCAATGCGTCTGAGATCCATGACCTATATAGCATGTTACACGCTCTGCTTGTCTCCTGTGTTCCTCTAATAGAGCAGGGCAGTGCATTACAGGTACAACACACACAAGGGACCCATACACACGGATCAGAGCCATCCCTCATGACATAAGACCTGCTGAGACACTTAAGATCTGATTTAATCACAACATCAGATTTTTTTTTCATCTTGTATTTTATTTTTTTATTTTTTATTTTGTATGTTTGTGTCTGTTGCATCTAGCTAATCTCCCACGAGCCTTTGATGTTCAAAGCTCTGCCTGTGTTCAGAACGAAACTCTAGCCTACTGTTTACTGCATAGTGTATAGTACTGTACACTGCCTGCAATTTGTTAATAAAAAAAGTATGTGGAACAGGATGGTGTATGCATCGATCAATAAACACTATTATGAATACTGTATTATGAATATTATATTACTAATAATATATTATGAATATTATATTACATTATTATGAATACACACACACACACACACACGACCCTGGACCACAAAACCAGTCACATGGGTATATTTGTAGCAGTAGCCAACAATACATTGTATGGGTCAAAATTATCGATTTTTCTTTTTATGCCAGAAATCATTAGGATGTTAAGTAAAGATCATGTTCCATGAAGATATTTTATTAAATATATTTTATTTAAATTCCCTACCGTAAATATATAAAAAAATATATTTTTGTGAGTGGATATGCATTGCTAAGGACTTCATTTGGACAACTTTAAAGGCGATTTTCTCAATATTTTGATATTTTGCACCCTCAGATTCCATATTTTCAAATAGTTGTATCTCGGCCACATATTGTCCTATCCTAACAAACCACACATCAGTGGAAAGCGTATTTATTTCAGCTTTCAGATGATGAATAAATCTCAATTTCAAAATATTGACCCTTACGACTGGTTTTGTGGTCCAGGGTCATATATATACAGGTGCAAGAAAAAGTATGTGAACCACTTGCAGAAAATGTGAATAATTTTAATAAAATAAAATAAGAGAGATCATACAAAATGCATGCTACTTTTTATTTATTACTGTCCTGAGTAAGATATTTTACATAAAAAATGTTTACATATAATCCGAAAGACAAAAAAAAAAGCTGAATTTATTAAAATGACCCCGTTCAAAAGTTTATGAACCATTGTTTCTTAACACTCAGGGGTCGGGAAACACGCTGACGCGTTTGGATTTTCTTTACATAGCAGCAAAATCGACTTAAAATACTCTCATTTTTTGTCATACAGACAAAAGTAATACATCAGTTGAAACTACAGAATGTCTACTTTTATTTGTGTGCACTCACAGTAAAAACAAAATGTTGTGCTTTTTGCAAAATAAAGAAAACTAACATGATGCACAATCTGCCGATACTGTGTGTCGTTACCTGGATGATCCACAACTGTTTTTTTTTTGGTTATGTGATGGTTTATTCTTGAGTCCCTTGTTTGTCCTGAGCAGTTAAACTGCCCAATGTTCTTCAGAAAAATCCTCCATTTCCTGCAAATTCTTCAGTTTTCCAGCATCTTTTGCATATTTGAACCCTTTCCAGCAGTGACTGTGATTTTGAGATCCATCTTTTCACACTGAGGACAATTGAGGGACTCAAACACAACTATTAAAAAAAGGTTCAAACATTCACTGATGCTCCAGAAGGAAACACTTTTGAACTTTTGAACAGGATGATGTCCAAATTGTTCTTATTTTGTTTAAATATCTACAATTTACCTTGATCTTCAAATTCAAAAAGTTTTTAACCTATTTAATAGTTGTGTTTGAGGGCTCAAATATGCAAAAGATGCTGGAAATCTGAAGAATTTTCGGAACCTGGAGGATTTTTCTGAAGAACAGAGCTCAGTTTAACTACTTAGGACAAACAAGGGACTCAAAAACAACCATCACAAAAAAAACTAACAAAACAAAAAACAGTTGTGGATCATCCAGGTAACGACACACGGTATTAAGAATCAGTGGTTCACAAACTTTTGAATTGAGTCATTTGAATAAATTCAGCTATTATTTTATTTTTTATTTTTTGTCTTGTGGATTATATGTAAACATCTTTTATGTAAAATATCTTACTCAGGACAGTACTAAATTAAAAATAACATGCATTTTGTATGATCTCTCTTATTTCATTTCAGAGATTCTACAAGTGGTTTACATACTTTTTTCTTGCAAATATATATATATATATATATATATATATATTTGCAAGAAAAAAGTATGTAAACCACTTGTAGAATCTCTGAAATGAAATAAGAGAGNTTCCATTCATGCTACTGGAAACGCAAGGTCAAGTTGAGCACTCTTTAGTAATGTAGTAGATCTTCAGAGTATTCCATGCATAAAGAAAATTTGCATACTGTGCAAAAATAGTACAAATAGCATGCTTTTCCAAGCATAGCCTTTAACACCAGTATTAATGAGCGATACGGGCCAGTAGTTTCTCTGTTTTTCCTTTCCCTCGTTTAAGGATTAGGCTGAAGCAGGTTATTATAGACTGCTGTGTGTTAGTGTCGTGTCAGGGTCAGAGGCTGTGTGAGTCATGCAGAAACCTGACACGCTGCATTCCTGCATCTCTCAGCCAGAGCTCATCACTTCACAAGCACAGCTGTAAATTACAGGCCATTACTGTCAACTATCTGGGTTTGCATTCATCTCAGTGAGCGCTGAACTGTGGCCGCAGGTAGGGCAGGTAATTGCGTCAGGGTAAGCATTCGTGCAAGCATGCAGTTGCACTCAGATACACCCTTGATCTGAACACACACACACAAACACATGCAGCTACATGAGCGTGCGGTCGTAGTGTATCTTTTGCTTTCTTTGCATTAGCATTGTCCAGTAAAATATCATGATTCCTGATACCAAATGTTGATATCACAGCAAAACATACACTACCGTTCAAAAGTTTAGGATCGGTACGATTTTTAATGTTTTTAAAAGAAGTTTCGTCTGCTAACCAAGACTGCATTTATTTAATTAAAAATACAGTAAAAACAGGAATATTTTGAAATATTATTACAATTTAAAATAACTGTTTTCTATTTGAATATATTTTACAAAGTAATTTATTCCTGTGATGCAAAGCTGAATTTTCAGCATCATTACTCCAGTCTTCAATGTCACACGATTCTTCAGAAATCATTCTAATATGCTGATTTGCTGCTCAAGAAACATTTCTGATTATTATCAATGTTGAAAACAGTTGTGTACTTTTTTTTCAGGATTCCTTGATTAATTAAAAGCTCAAAAGAACAGCATTTATCTGAAATACAAAGCTTTTGTAACATTATACACTATCGTTCAAAAGTTTGGGGACAGTAAGAATTTTAATTTTAATTTTTTTGAAAAGAAATTAAAGAAACAAATACTTTTATTCATCAGGGATGCATTAAATCATTCAAAAGTGACAGTAAAGACATTTATAATGTTACAAAATATTATATTTTGAATAAATGCTGTTCTTTTGAACTTTCTGTTCATCAAAGAATCCTGAAAAAAAATATTGTACTCAATTATTTTGTACAATTGTACACAATAAATGTTTCTTGAGCAGCAAATCAGCATATTAGAATGATTTCTGAAGGATCATGTGACACTGAAGACTGGAGTAATGATGCTGAAAATTCAGCTTTGCCAACACAAGAATAAATTATATTTTCAAATAGAAAAGTTATTTTAAATTGTAATAATATTTCACAATATTACTGTTTTTACTGTATTTTTAATTAAATAAATGCAGTCTTGGTTAGCAGACGAAACTTCTTTTAAAAACATTAAAAAACTTTTTCATTTTTAATGACTGTTATTAAGCGGCATAGGATGCATTTACACTGCAAGACATAATGCACCAATTAGATATTTTGACAAAAATCTGATTTTTTTTTTTTCTTCTTCTTTTTCTTTCCCCCAGCTGTTTTTCATTAATTTACGGTTGTGGCCAAAAATATTATCAATATTCAAATAATCCACAATGTAAAACTGTTGAAATTAAAACATATTTTGAAATGCACATATGTATGTCTATAGCGGAGTGCATAGTTTAGGGAGTAGTTTATAAATAACAAAATAATTGGTAATGTTGGTTGAGTTAACAGTGCATGCAGCGTAAAAATGTAAGACCAATTTTAAATCAAAGAAATAGTTTACCCAAAATTGAAAATCACCTTGATGTCTTTAAAAAATGGTATAGCTTTCTTTCTTCTGTGGAAGACAAAAGATGTTTTGTCAATATATATATATATATATATTTATTTATTTATTTTTATTTTATTTTTGAAAATCAATGGGGTCCAGTGTTGTTTTGGGGCCCACTGATTCATGTACACAGCACTTTCTGTAGAGCATGTGCTCAATTTCAAAAGCCGTAACTCAGCAAATTGTGTTAGTACTTGGTACCGCAATACAGTATATATACTTGAGTCATCTCTAATAAGATGTGTGTATGTGTGGGGGGTGTATGTGTCTCATTAGGTGGCAGTGTATGACTACATCTGGACAGAGGAGGAGCCTTTGGGAGGATTGGCACCACCTGTAGGCAAGCCCGTTACAGGATGTGAGACAAGCACCCATCTATCCATCTACACACTGCACTTGAGCGGCCTGCGCCAATATTACAGACACTTCCTAAGACAACCTGATGGAGCTATTATAGAGGTGAGCATATTCTATGGCAGAATCCTAAACTTCAAATTTCAAATTAAAATTTCCTGATAATTTACTCACCCCCATGTCATCCAAGATGTTCATGTCTTTCTTTCTTCAGTCGAAAAGAAATTAAGGTTTTTGATGAAAACATTCCAGGGTTTTTCTCCATATAGTGAACTTCAATGGACCCCAAACGGTTGAAGGTCAAAATTACAGTTTCAGTGCAGCTTAAAAGCATTCTATGCGATAATGCGACAATATGCTAGTGCAAGTATATAACAATTAGTTCAAACTTTGACCTGTGGAGGACAGTAATACACTTAGCAGCGTCTACACTGCCAGAATTCTAATAGAGAAGAAGAAGAAGAAGAAGAGAGCTAGTTCAAGATAAGCATTTATGATTAAAACGTATATGATTAAAAAAACTTTTTAGAAAATGAGCGATGGTTTCTCTAGATAAGACCCTTATTTCTCGTCTGGGATCATGTAGAACGCTTTGAAGCTGCACTGAAACTGTAATTTTGACCTTCAACAGTTTGGGGTCCATTGAAGTCCACTATATGGAGAAAAATCCTGGAATGTTTTAATCAAAAACCTTAATTTCCTGAAGGAGGACATGGACATCTTGGATGACATGGGGGTGAGTAAATTATCAGGAAATTTTAATTTGAAAGTGAACTAATCCTTTAAGTGACTGACTCAGAACGCTCTATATGCACAAAACACAAATGGTGCTCCTCATGTTGCGGTCTCCCAAGAATCGTATCACAATTGAGCCTGACATTAGCATGTTGCTGTGCTAACAACATAGTACAGAAAAATACATAACATTTTCTTTTCAGTATTAAATGAATATATATTTTTTCTAGACCATCCAGCATCTCACTGTTCATTACAGTACGTTCTGGTATTGCCTTACCTGTGAAGGATACATACAATTCTTCCTTAGGTTTTAGCCAAAATGATCCAAAATGCCAGCATACTGTTTTGGTGTGGAAACAATTTTCACTCATAAATTGCTACTAAATATCACAAACAATTACAACAGCAAGTAACACATTGAACTGAACTTGAAATTTTGAATTAGAAAAAAACTGAAATGGTATTTTCTTGTAAAATGTATCCATATAATATTTGTTTTATTTAACTTTGAAAAATCATTTTTACTGTGTACCTTGTGAAAAAGTCAGAGTGTGTCTAATGATGCCTAAAAATTCTGCCTCTCACTAGGTTTTAGAACTGAGCTAAAGAGTGTAAAGAATAGGGTATTGTCACCTTCACCACAGGCAGTCAATGCATATCACTCATGAATGTATCCCTCACACCTGGACTAGGTGCTAATTCTTTCTTACTTTGGATAATCTAGGAATCTATAAAGGGATATATTCGCTAACCTCCGCCCATGGCTTTACACGTTATTAAATGCAGTGGAACAGCAGGGCGCAGACTGCCGTCCAGATTGCTGTCTAATTAAATGTACCACTGATTCTGCTTGGTAACAACTGCAAGCACATGAATTAACTCCCATCCCCCCCGAGAACAACCTGGATCATCCTAACAAAATTAATATTTTAGAACTTCCGTGTCAAAAACAGCAGATTTATGCTGCATGTGCGTCAACGGCTCGCTTGCAGGCAGTGCAGTCGGTTAATGGCGTCCTGAGCTGTTTTGTGACTGATGAGAGCACCACCGAACGCGCCACATATTTATCAGTCTGAGGGGTGGCCCTGAAGAGCTGCAAACACATCAGTGATGATACTAAACAACAACAGACTTGTGAAGCTGTCAAAAATTCCTGAACTTTGTCCATGTTTAGAAGACCAAATTCTGTATACCAGCATTGAAAAATAGCAAATCATTCTATATATGCCAGATTTTTTTTTTTTTTAAATTCACTCTTGCAAAGGTGTTGTGATTTTGACCAAAAACCGCCTGTAGGCCCAAAAATTTAGCAGAATCAGTCTTTGGTTTTATTTTTGGAATCTGGAATTAATGGAAGCTTTATTCCTAACCAATTTTACTGCTGTAATGTGACACATTTGTTTATATATTTATGTATGCAAAAGCAGTAAATTTAGCACATGGTGGCATTATTTTTTGTTTTCTAATAATTTATAAACAGTATATTAATAATAATAATGAATGTTATTGAAATAATGAATTTTGCACAATAACAGTGTGTGTATTAAGAAAGTATTTGTTTATTTATGTATTTGATTTCATGTGGACTTCCGCACTGAGTGACTTTGATTATTTTAGGAGGGGGTTGTGTATAGTGTTTGTGGCTGGCTCAGCAGAGGGAAGTGTCAGGCCATATCTGGAGTGTGTGATGGGTGTGGCAGTGGGCAGGCTGACACACGAAAGACGCTGATAGCATCAGTGCCGCCCACCCCAGGGCACATGCGACAGCCATGACAGCACCCAGAAAGCACTGTGGATCTACTAATTCTCAATGTATATAATGTAATTTAATAACATCTAGAATATAAAATAAATTGAAAACTGTTTTATTTGATGTTCTGAAAATTAATCTAGAATTAAGGTCTAGTACACAAAGTGACATGAAGATACTCAGATACAGATACACATGTACAGTAGAAGCTCTCACAAATATACTTGAGCACAGAAAAACTCAAGCTGTTGGACACTGGGATATGAGAAGGGGTTTAAAGTACTTCAGTATGCACTTTAGTATTATTTTTTGGGGAATTTGTACTTTCTTACTCAAGTTTATTGAAATTTGTACTGAAATATCTGAATATTTGAATATTTACCAAAAAAAAAAAAAAGTTTTATAAGTATGTTTAATGACTAAATCAGAAACAGCTACAGTATGTATTACACTGTCAGTCCAAATCTGATTATTTGTGTATCCAATTGGGAATTTGATTAGAGTATGAAAACTGCATGCCAAATTACCAAGAAAAAATATAACGCAGCACAGTTTCAAGTTCAACTGAATATGGACTAATGTTTAGAATTTTTAACTATAAACATTAAGAAAATGTTTGTACTTAACTATACATGTCCTCCTGCAATACTGGATGTTGGAACTTCTAGTTGAAAATGGAGATCAACTCATCATAATCAAGTGTAAAGTGATTGATATTGGCTTTGCCATTTTCAAATTTACCTCCACAAATGCACAAATCTTACTATTACAAGTTTTACAAACTTACGTCATAAAGATAACATTGTGGACGGGACTAACATAAACTGACGAATCATATTTAACATTTTATTTTGACAGGCACGATATGCATCTATAGGAAGAGCGAAAACTAGTAAACCGCAGGACCATGAAAACTTCCATTTAATCATTCTTTTTCACTAAATAAATACAGTTATAGTGTGAATAGACATTTATTATAATTATTATTGTTTATTAAATTATTTCATACATCTATTTGGAAAATGACCAACTTTTGATTGGGTGGGCCCATGTCCACGCCACTGGATTGGAGTCATTAGTTGTCATTATTTCTTTACAAATTTTGTTTACAAATTGTATTATACCATTGAAGTTGATTAGATCCAAATATATTTCTGTGCACAAACCCATCACTGCAGGGGATTTAGGTTTCAATGAAGATAAGCTTTGTCAGCATGCAACAGAAAAGAGTGCAGTTAAATCAGTTGCAATTTTGCCGCAACTTTATGAGGCTCTTGTGATGTTTCTATTAAAGTTAGAGATGCTTTAAAAGCAAACATTACTTAAGCAGATGTTTACCGCTCTCTGAGTAACTACATATTGGGCAGATAATAGCTCAGATTTGAATGCAGCACCAATAACTTCTTCAGTTCCGATTGGGCCAACATCCGCCTCATATGTGGAAACAAGATGGCGTTGGACATAAACGTGTGTGAATTCATTAGGGCGCGTGCTAAAACGGCAGTAGGTTTATGTGCGTGAGCGTGTGTCTTTCCTCTCGGGCTAGTGTTTAAGTGTCTGCGGCCTAAGAAAGCGGCGCTCTGGCCAACTGTGCTGCATCATCTCTTGTTCCCATATGCCGTCTGCAGCATATGTGAAGCCTGCCGCCACTTCTGTAAAACTTCCATTAAAAATGCACAACTACAGCTCCAACAGCTTGAGTATTACCTCTGCACAAATTATTAATGCTCGGCAAAACCGCTGATGAGCACCCAGCACGCATTAAACACACTCACTTTTGCCAGCCTGTTTTTATCATGTGGCTTTTGAGGTTTTGAAGCATGCAGCACTGTTTGTGTTTCTGTGTGTCTTTTGTTTGTCCTTGAATGCAGCTAACTCTTTAAATAGATGCCGTTTGACAAAGGTGCTAACGATTGAATGCTAGTTACTTTTGCCTAACAGCACAGATAGATTTAGTGACACAATGGTTATTATGCACCTTAAAGAATTTGTCTTGAATAGTGGAAACAGGAGTTAGTTGTTACTCCTATGAACATTTTCAGGGTAATTTTATTTTCAAGTGAAATGACATGAACCTTAAAGTCTTGAATTCAGAAAACCTATTGAACAGCGCCCTTTTTAACGTTATATAACACATTATTATAGCAGGGCAGACTGTGTATGATGCTGTTTATTGACACAGATCGTAATACATTTTTATTTTTATGAAGTTATTTTGTAAAGTTAAATTGTATTATTTTGTATAGGCTTGTATTAATAGTTTCTCAGCAAAACATTTACTTTATCAGTGAAACAATTCATAAAACAGCAAAAATGGAAAATGTGACACAAGAATTAATGAATTATGAATTAATTATATAAAATTTAAATATTTAAAACAACTTTGTTTGTTTTTAAAGGGTTAGTTCACCCACTAATGATAACTGTCATCACTTACTAACACTCATGTCTTTCCAAGCCCATGAGACTTCCGTTCATCTTCGAAACACAAATGAAATTGTTTTAATGAAATCTAAGTGATTTATGTCCCTCTATTGAAGGTCAATTCCACCTAAACTTTGACTGTTCAAAAAGTTCATAAAGAGATGTCTAAAGAAATCCAAATACGTCCAAAGTGGTTTAAGCCAAGTCTTTTGATGAGATACAGTTATGATGAACAGATTTAATTTAGTCTTTTATTCACATATAAACATTGATCAATGCACATACATTGAGCACATCAAATATGGTAAACGAAAGGTAAATGTGATTGTTTGATGCATGAGAACCAATAAGTTTTGTTCTCGCATCTCAAGCTAGTAAGGTTGAGCTTCCACTTACCATATTTAAAGAGCTCTATGTATGTGTCTTGATCAATGTTTATATGTGAATAAAAGGCTAAATTAAATCTGTTCATCAATAAAGAGATTGTGTATCTTCAGAAGACTGATTAAACTGACTGAATAAGTACACAATGACAGAATTTCCATTTTGGGATGAACTGTCCCTTTAAATACCCTAGTTCAAACTTTCTGTTTACATTTTTATAAGGATATATAGACTTGTGTTGTAATGTATAATGTAATGCAGTTTTACTGAATTTGCATGATGATATTGGAGTTTTATAAGTTACAATTTATTTAAAAATAAATAAATAAATAAAAGTCCCAACTACTGACTATGACTCATTAGTAATACTGCTATAGAAAACAACCATTTATTTAACTGAACTTTTGATTCAAAACCTGAAGTATAGCATTTATGACATCTAGTCCCAGTCACCCCTGTACCATTAATTCAGTGTGTTATTAGTGTGTTACTGAACCAAGGCATTTCCAGAGACCTCTTCTCTAACCTGGGGTGATCATTTGCTCCCAGTGCAGGCAATGAGGTAAGAATCGTGACATTTTATGTGTCATATCTTCATTTGGATAATAGTGTATCAGATTCCCCATTAAAGTCCTTCTGTTGAGCTCACATTAATGAGTCAGAGCTCAGGACAGCCGACTGAAGCCACATTGACCCAGATTAGCATTTGAATATGAAATATTTAACCTTTAAAATAATCCTGCAGCTAGAATCATTGACAAATGACCTCAGTTCCTCCTCTCGTGTCTGCTTATAATCACTGTACTTTGTTTGTTTGACTATGTCTCATATGCCATGAAGTCAACTGCAAAAGTTGACTTTAACTCGTTTAACTGGGCTACATCATTCAAATATATTGCATTCCTTATGTGAATTGAACAATTATCTTGCACAGTGTTCTAGCCAGTTGTGATGTGATAAAAGTTATTTCATTTGAGATGTTGTCCTAACCAGCCACAATAAGGAACAGGTTGCTATTCTCTTAGTTTCTATTTGTGCAGTGCTGTGCACTGTGAAACTAAGGGCCCTATTTTAACGAACTAAGCGCATGGTCTAAAGCGCACGGTGCAAGTGCACTTAGGGCGTGTCCAGATCCACTTTTGCTAGTTTAACGTCGGGAAAAATGGTCACCGTATGGTCTAAAAGGGTTGTCCCTATTCTCTTAATGAGTTATGGGTGTGTTTTGGGCATAACATTTAATAAACCAATCAGAGTCTCATCTCCCATTCCCTTTAAAAGCCATTTGCATTCGCGCCATGGCGGATTCGCTATTTGCATGGCGGAATTTGCAAGCGCAAAAACTGAATGCTTCTCTAGCGAGCAAACAGATCTGCTCATGTGCAAGGTTAAAGCGTGCGAGCAGACCATCTACGGGACAAGCCAGATTCCACCAAAGCATTTTTATCTTTTTGCACATAATAATAATCTTTTACATTTGTAATCATTTTATTTTTAATATGTGGCATGTTTGTGTGCTGCTGTGCATCCCTGTGTGTGTAATAAGCCGAGTGTACACACGTTGTGCACCTGCCTATATGCGTGTGTTACTAACGCGCTCTTTTAAATAATATATATACAGTGCTCAGCGTAAATGAGTACACCCCCTTTGAAAAGTAAAATTTTAAACAATATCTCTATGTACACAAAAACAATTTCCAAAATGTTGACAAGACTAAGTTTTATATAACATCTGTTTAACTTATAACATGAAAGTAAGGTAAATAATATAACTTAGAGAACAAAGTTTTCAGTTTTACTCAAATTAGGTTGATGCAAAAATGAGTACACCCCACTGAAAGTCTCTGGAGCAGAGCTAAATTTTAGACTACAAATGTCTAATTTAACAATAATTCAACCACAGGTGAGTCTAATTATTCATTATTTATTTATTTATTTATTTGGAACCCCATTAGCTTCCACGAATGGTTGCTAATCTTCCTGGGGTCCATTTTAAGAAGACTTATCTTTAATTTATCCTGTACCTTCAGCCATACTAATATAGTATGGCTGAAGATGTCCAGCAGACAGTTGACTATAAAAGGGTGTTAAAACCCCTTCCCATTTCATGCTGTCAGCAATGGCACCATATGGAAGAGAAATGTCACAAGACCTGAGAAAGAAAATAATTTCTTTACACCAGAAAGGTGAAGGCTACAAGAAGATCAGCAAAGCTTTACTTATCAGTCAGAATACTGTAGCAAAAGTGGTACAAACATTTAAAGATAGAACTGCAACCATCTCATGGAGACATCCAGGTCGTCCATGGAAGTTAACACCTCAACAGGAGCGTCTTCTGATGAGAAGGGTAGAAGAAAATCGGCATGCAAGTTCACTGCAGTTATCTAAAGAAGTAGAAAGCCAAACTGGGGTGACTATTTCCTGTGACACAATACGGCATACACTGCAGAGGAATGGCATGCATGGCTGCCGTCCACGAAAGAAGCCTTTCCTAAAGCCCAGGCACAAAAACCCGCCTAGAGTTTGCCAGGGCCCATGCTGACAAAGATGAAGACTACTGGGACTCTATACTCTGGAATAATAAGACCAAGATAAATGTTTTTGGAACTGATGGCTTCAAAACTGTATGGTGTCGCAAAGGTGAGGAATACAAAGAAAAATGCATGGTGCCTACAGTGAAACATGGTGGTGGCAGTGTCCTTATGTGGGGCTGCATGAGTGCTGCTGGTGTCGGGGAGCTGCATTTCATTGATGGCATCATGAATTCACAGATATACTGCTCTATACTGAAAGAGAAGATGCTACCATCACTCCCTGCCCTTGGTCGTTGTGCACTTTTCCAACATGACAATAATCCTAAATGCACATCTAAGGCCACTGTTGGATTTCTGAAGAAGAACAGGGTGAAAGTGATTCAGTGGCTCCTGATCTGAACCCAATCGAACACCTATGGAGAATTCTGAAGAGACAAGTTGAGCATCACTCTCCATCCAGCATCCAGTCTCTAAAAGAGGTCATTCTTGAAGAATGGAAAAAGATAGATGTTGCAAAATGTCGCCAACTTGTTCATTCCATGCCTAGAAGACTTGGTGCTGTCATTAAAAATCATGGAGGCCATACAAAGTACTAGATGTAGTAGTTTTTGTTGTGGGGTGCACTCATTTTTGCATCACCCTAATTTGAGTAAAACTGAAAAATGTGTAATCTAAGTTATAAGTTATATTAACCTTACTTTCATGTTATAAGTTAAACAGATATTAAACTTAGTCTACTTAGTCTAGGACGTGAAAATGATAACCGCATTGGGCAAAAAACACTGCGCCGGGTGTATGATACGGCACAGGTAATCCTTGCACTTTCACTGTGGATACATGTTAATTGTGAAAAAATAACTTAAATAATTTTGAATAACTTTTGATCAATTTGTTTTCTTACATTGAGATGAAATTATCAAGCAAATCTGAATAATTTGTTTGAACATTTTGTGTGGTGTGTTGTTACAGGTGATGGATGATTCTGACAGTAAAGAGTTTCAGAAGTCAGGGTTTCAGAAGTCAGAGTTGCATGAGGAACATGAGAGGATGAAGAGTGTGACACATCTCAGAGAGAGGAAGAGGAGAAAAGCTGCCTGGCGTGAGTAACAACACCAAACCAAGATGCAAATGGATGTGGATTAAGATGAACAGTTATATATAATGGTGATGGAAGTTGTTGTATGTTTTAAAAAAAAAATATTGTTTGTGTTGTGTGTTAAAGGATCGCACAGGGTTGAGCCTCTTGGAGGAAGTGCCTGTGATTCAAGTATTGGAATTAAAGAGCCCAGCCCATAACCTCAAGTAACCACACACAATAATAAATAAATCAAATGAAATGCCTTTCTAAACCCAAGGGTGCTTTACAGTACATTTACATATATACACCGATGTTTCTCTGATAGGACACATGTAAACTTGAGGGGAACTGACTAAAACTCCTCAAAGCACCAGATTCAAAAAAAAAAACTTTGACAGCATTTGTTTGCAGTTGCTACTTGATATTTTGTATCAAATGCAATGACACAGGGTTCCTACGCAGTTTGGAAAATTTTGGATTTGAGTAATTTCCAGGTCTGGAAAAGTATGGAAATAAGAAAGCAGAGTTTGTAAAAAATATCTTATCATACAAGAAGTGTGTTTTCATGGCAGCTGTGTAGTGAATCTTTAGTGATTGTCAAACACAACTGGATGAATTCAAGGTGCACTTTGCATTATGCAAAAATGCAGGTTATAAGCTTTTTGGGGTTATTCTCATGACATTCTTAGCACTCTAAAAGGACCTTTGCAAAAATAAAAAATATATAGAGTTTTGTGTGCGCACGAGAAACCATTAAACTTAGCATAGGACAATGCACACTGAGCCACCTATTGTGCCATCAGCCCATTTCGTGGTGTGGTTTCTTGGCCGCCACAGAGGATGTGGTAAATTAGTCATTAGGCCTTGATATTAAAGTTACTACCCTAAGAAAAGCCAAATTTTGAGCAAATAGATCCCTGTTAATTCATATGCATCCATGCTCTCGTTTTCTTCATAGTAAGATGGCAGTGACACACAAAGGAAATAGGTTAGGCCTATAAGTGTATATATAAAACTAGAAATTGTAATGTGCAAGCACGCAAAAATCCCCATGCTCATGTGAATCATTTCTCGAGGGCACGAAAAAGTTGCTTGCTCACAAGAGTCTGTATATTTTTTATTTTATTTTATTTATTTATTTATTTATTTTTTAGGGGATCTGTATGTTGTCACTTTGAGAAAATCAATGAAAAAAAAAACCCTGAGAAAATAAAAATGTTTACAGATGACTGTTCTCTATTCCAAATATAAAGCTGAAAATAATGCTGTATGAACAATTTATGTTAAATATGGTCTGAAAATCTAGAGGTGTGGAAATTTGAGTCTGGAAAAGTATGGAATTTTGAAATGGAAAATGTGTAGGAACCCTGAGACATTTAGACAAGTGTGACTTAAGTATCTATGTTTTTGTAATACTGTATACTGTCACGTTGAGGTGTAGTCAATCACACACAATGAAGACCAATGGATTTTCAATAATCAAAAATCTTTAATAATGAAAACCAAAACACGTACATTACAGGAGATACAAAACACTAAGAATTAACACATTAATGTAAAGACAGGAACCGACAAACACAACTGAAAACAAATGGCCATACATGCAAGGGGTGAACACAACTAAATGATAAACAGGTTTGACTAATTGGTAAGTAAGGCAACTAACATGCTGTGATAAAGAACTAAACTGAGGATACATTTACGCAACAACGATGTACAAAAGAAAAAAAAAGAATTCCCTTCACATTTGTACGCATATAGACGACAATGTTGTCAAAACTATCCCGTTCACACTGATCCATGAAAACAACTAAAAATGCTGTATTGTGCATGCCAGGCCAGTAGTTGGCGATGTCACTTTGTAAAAAAAACACTACGCACCTATAGACTGAACATGTAATAAGCATGCACGTGATGTCACTGTTTTCACAAATTCATGTTTTTGTAGTTTACACAAAAACAAAAACTTGCACTTTGAACCATGTAAAAACGTTCACTTTGAACCATGTAAACGCCCCCTGAAATTAAATATAGGCAACAGAAAGGCAAAATGGCAACTAAACTAAACATAACCCTTACATACAGTATGCCTAGAAATAATAATAATTAAAAAAAACAACAATAAAAAATGGTGACAAAAACATTTAAAAATGAAGGATATTAACAAAACATTTTATTTAAGAGAGATTTAATGCAAGCCGATGTTCTCCAATTAAACTTTCACAACCATGGATTTGAATGAAAATTTGAATGCTACTTTACCTACAGTATTGAATTCATTTTTTCAGGTTTTTGTGTCAGATCTCTAAGGACAGAAGTAGAAAACCAATGCCAGACGTCAAAGAAAAGTGCAATACATAAAAGCAAGGCAGTTCATCACCCAGAAAACAATGTAAAGTAAAAGTTCCATGAAGACATGAACGCGGGTCGTTTGGTCTTCACTGCTGCTTCAACACCATGAAAAATGACGATTCTAAAAGTCACTTATCAAGACACAGTGATAAAATATCAATATTGGGGCCACATTAAGCAGGATAATATTCTGTCTGCCTTGATTTGTATTGAGTATGTGTCTGCTGCCCGGTGCTTGACGTAATGAACTCGCCCACAAATCAGCCCTTAATGGGGCCCTACTTATATATACTGCTTAATTAAAGGTTGTGGGCTTATTAACATGTGTCAGCGGTGGCGGCCGGGTGAGATTGAATCTGTTCGTACGGAGCCAGGTTGTAAAGGTTTTATAGATAACCTATCATTATTAAACCCCATTGCTTAATATCAGATCTTAATAACCTGTCATTTTCATTGATGATGATTTTCTTTATGGGCGGCCATTATGGTCCAAAGTTGCGGCTGTTTAGGGAAAAGCTGTTTGGGACTCTCAGCTCCTCAGCGCTTATGACTCTCGTGTGCTCATTGAACTTTCTGTCTTTTATGCGACGAGAGAGCATCAGTGAGTAGTGACCAGAGGGCTTTTAGCTCAGAACAGCCCAGCTGAGATGAGCCTTCATCTGTCTCTCTCTCTCTCTTTCTGTGTGTGTGTGTGTGTGTGTCTGTGTGTACAGTTCGAGTTTCTTCCCTGACCAGCATCAGAAACACACATTCAGTCCATTAAACTTATTCATATCCATCATGTATTCTTGCATTATATAACGGATAGTGGATGACATGCGATATGTACTATATACTAAACAATTTGTTTATATTTCTTTTGGAATTATTATAGATTATAGAAAATTAGAATAATAAGAAGACTACATGGAATTTTTTTTCATTTTAAAAATGTCTAAAATTACATTTATGGGTAGGTTAATCAGAAATCAGATTTTCCTAAAGGTAAATATACAAGTGTGCTCAAGGACATGTAGTTTAGTTTAATCATATCAAGGTACAGTAATATGTTAAATTGATATCCCTAATAAAAACAAAACCATTATTTGATCTGGGGGAATAAGTTGTACTTATGCAGGTTGTATAGGAAGTTTATATAAACTGCCATTTAAAAGTTTGGGGTCACTATTATTTATTTATTTAGAAATTATTAATATAATACTTATTAAAAAAAAGAAGAAGTTGTTACTTTTGTTTAGAAAAGATGCATTCAATTTATCAAAAATTACAGTCAAGTCATTTATAATGTTACAAAAAACATATATTTTAAATAAATGCTCTTCTGTTTAAAAACTTTAAACATTCTGTTAGGGGAAAAAAAAGGACACTGTATCATAGTTTCCACACTAAGCAGCACAACAATTTACAATTGTGTATAATCTTGATCATCAAATCACTATATTAGAATGCTTTCTGAAGGATCATGTGATACTGAATAATGAACTAATGGATGATAATTTGCTACTACAGGAATAAATACACTTTTAAAATATATTAAAATAGAAGACATCTATTTTCAATTTAAATAATATTTCACAATATTTAGACTGTATTTTTGATTAAAGAAGCATAAGTTTTATGAATTTTTATGAATGTGTGAATTCTCTTCTATGATGATGACATGTGTACTATAAATAATAATAATAATAATAAAGTTGTTCTGTGAGAGTGGCATTCCTTCCATATGTCAGAAGGTATACCAGCACTTCAAATATTTGATTGCTAATGACAAATACTGTTTCATTTTGATTTAAAATTCAAATGGCTTCCCAGCAGCAGTTATTTCTGTGGAAGACGCCGGCGGGTTCTCTGTTTTGTGTATTTGCTGATTTCAGTGAAAAGAGAAGTCAAACCATGATATAGGAACTGCAACTTTTTGAAGTATTTTCTTGCATCTACACAGTCCTGCTGGTACTTGGAGGGAAACATGAAAAGAAAACGCTTTGTGTAATTCAATATTTAACCAGCCCTGCTGGTATTGAATATATAGAGAAGGTGATTGGTGCAGCGGGTATGATAGAGGCCATTCTGCAGGCTGCATTATTGGGCTCTGACTCTGCTTAGTTGAATTAAACTACACAAAGGCTTTTCATATTTTCAGATTTGACTTTAGGAACTCTTTGCACTTTCTCTTTAAGAAATGTCAGCTGAAGAACTTTTTAAAAATGTAATAACATTTATACTATGTCAGTAGAATATGTGTAGAGGGAATTTAGGTATACTCGTAAGAATGGTTTTAAACATCATCAGATTTTGATCAATTACTGCATAACCCCATTTTAGGTCGCAAAAACATTAACCTTGTGCAGGAGACAAGATAAAAACAGTCAGCGACTGAAGGCCATGCGTGTCACTGATTTTATGACTGTTAAAGGGTTAGTTCACCCAAAAATAGAAATTCTGTCATTAATTACTCGCCCTCATGTCGTTCCACCTTCGTTCATCTTCGGAACACAAATTAAGATATTTTTGATAAAATCCTATGGCTCAGTGAGGTCATGTGAAACATTGCATCCGCAATGAAGCCTCGTTTACTGAAATCACGTGACTTTGGCGCTCCGAACCACTGATTCAAAACTAAAGATGTGTAAAGTTTCGAAGCTTCATGAAGCAGTGTTTTGAAATCGGCTATTGTTGAATAACAATAGTTTTTTTTGGCCCACAAAAAGTATTTTCGTCGCTTCATAACATTAAGGTTGAACCACTTACTCACATGAACTGTTTTAAATATAACTTTAGTACCTTTCTGGGTGTTTCAAAGTGTAAACTAACTTGCTGTCAATGCAGGCCTCACTGAGCCAACAAATTTTATCAAAAATATCTTAATTTGTGTTCTGAAGATAAACGAAGGTGTTACGGGTGTGGAATGACATGAGGGTGAGTAATATATTACATAATTTTCATTTTTGGGTGAACTAACCCTTTAAGGCAGGAACCTTAAACCGTCAGCTGAAGTTGGTCCTCGTCTACTTTTTTTCGGCCGATTGCGCATGTTGTAACGGCGTCGGAGCTCGTTGGTCCGTCAGGCCATCTGATCATTCTGATTGGCTGTTCAGCTACTGCCACCTGCTGGTACGGAAAGGCATTTCATCTTACGCAGGCACAGAACAGACGTGCTACTTGGCCGTCGAGCATCAGTTTGGTGTGTCAGGGCAACTTTGGACCCAGACGCTGCCGACATGAGCCAACCCCGCATCGGCTTGGTGTGTTCCTGCCTTTAAGCTTTTCGCTGCTTTTAATAATACCATTAAAAAATCTGAAAAGAACCTTTCGTTATTTGAGAAGTAGAACTGAAAAATTGCAAACATTGTTGGTTATTAAAATAAAAAAAAAGACAAAAAAACAAAACAGTTTCAGTCTTCACAGATATTGGATTGTGACCATTATTTGTTTTGCATTCATAAGAGATGCTTTTCTCATGCGAAGAAACATGACATTAATGTTTGTCCAGTGAGGTGGTTGTGTCGTGCTCTCAGTGAGGTCTGCTGCACAAACAGGAAATGTTACAATCTTGTGTCTCATCACACTATGAACATCTGGATGTATCATGTGGATTTTGCTCGTTTATTCCCTGTCTTATTTATTTATTTCTGGAGTGGCAGAGGCAGATGTCCTATTCACTGAGAACGAAAAAATATTTGCAAGGAGAGGAAGAAAAAAATAAATGAATATGCAAATCTTGTCACAACGCTGAACTTGTAGTGGCGAGAAACATTCTCTCGTATTTCATTAAGCAGAGGTCAATGCCTAATGTAGGCTGCTGTCTTATAGCTACTTTCCTGCCATTAAAACAGAATTGCAGTGAGGCATAGTGAAGGCAGAGACCCACAACCTCACTCACACACACACACACACACACACACACACGGCTCAAGTAAGAGCAAATGCACCAGTGCATCAGAATAAACCTGATGGAGGTGCATCCATCCCTCGCAGGCTTTTCACCAAAAAAAAAAAAAAACCTCAATGTTTGTCCTACCGCTGTTATACTTGTCCCACCAAAACGCTCACTCTCTCTCTCTGTCTCTGGCAGCAGCATGTCTTTGTGGCACTGATCATTAGGTAAAACCGTCTTCTCTTCAAATAATCCTGCGCGTGAATGCTAAAAATGTAATGAACTTCACGCTCCATTGTATCTGACATTGCTTAATTAATGGGTGCATTTAAAGTACATAGGCTCTGGTAATTGATTTATATGCATGATTTGCACATACAGCTGTTGGTTCCTGTAGGAAAGTCATCACTCAAAGTGTGCACGCTTTACTGATGGACTAGAGGTGCTGCTAGCGCATCCTCTGCAGCACACATTTATTAACATATACTTTCATTAACCCAAATACCGCCAATAAAAACAAAAGACACAAAGTGACACATGCACCTTTCAAAACAATGCACACAATTTTGTCTAGAATCAAGGGTCCATTGAAGGGGGTCCATGAAAATTGGATGAGAAAATAACTGACAGTACAAAAACAAATGCGAGATTGTCATAAAATTGAATAAAGTATAAATCACTAACTTTCTTAATGTAACACTGTCAAATGGCGACTCCAATGGATAATAATGCAGAGGGGGTCAGCATCTCTTTTCCGCCTTCTTTTTAGTTCATTGTGTTGTCCCCGTAGCATGATGTGATGTGTGGGAATAATGCCAAAATAATCATATGAGTTCATCTATAGGTCTGTGATGGAATAAAGCATGCCTATAACGTCTGCAGACAGTGAAATAACAGTGAGGATTTGATGACTAATAATTAACAGTTACAACAGTGATTAACAACATGATTAGCACTGACTATATATATATATATATAATATATCTTTTTTTTTTATGTTTGAATACATTAGGCAAAAAAGTGACTTTTCAGAAGTCAACTATATACATCTGAATTCAAATTTATATCTTCTGAAATTAAGATCTGATTCAATAAAAAAGAAGAAAAAATTCAAACATGATCTAATTTTGAAAACAGCATTTCCAAAACTGCTTGCCAATGTGTATGTGTTGTCTAAATAAAGCATTGTTCAGTCATGTGATGCTATAATTATTGAAGGACTGGTATATGTGTGTGTGTTTTCTTCAGAGATTTGGAGGTCGGTGGCCTCTAACCATTATTTGGAGCTCGGGCAGATCCTCAGCGGAGCTCCGATCAATCTTTTACCTGGGGAGCGAGTGCTGCGTATTTCTATCACCATTCTATTGATTTTTCCATGTGCAGAGCCCTTATGTGAGAGAGAGAGGTGTTTTCATGTGGACACCACAGAGAAAACGCAGCCTGCAGCACACACACTCATTTATTTATGCTTGCAGACACCCGTCGGCGCAGGCGCCTGCAAAATGCACACATCGGCATATTTAGCCGATTTTCAGATCTCACATGTACGAGTCCACAAGACCTAACATATGAACACATGCTTTTTAATTCAAAAACATGCTGATTGCATTGAGCACTTCCTTCCGTTCACTTTACTTCCCACAGACTCACTTGTGCATAGAGGAGATTTTCCTTTACACCAATGCTCTTTAGTGTTTATTACTGCAATCAATATGAGAGTCATAATCCAATCTGGTCATGTATCATCATGGCTGCCATCTCTGTGCATGCCAACTTGATTCAGCACATTTAAATTGTTGGTTCACCCCAAAGTGAAAATAATCGTAATTTAACTCATGTCGTTGAAACTGTGACTCTATTTCTCACCTGGAAAGCACAAGGTGATGTTTAGCATAATGTACATGTTGCTCTTTTCCACTGTGAAATCATATAGTGACAAGTGAAAGAGCTGTAAAATAGACTGTAAACACCATTGATGTCAATGGATCTTATCAGACCATACCCATAATCTAAAAATGGAAAATTGTCTCAGTTTTCATAAAATTATATATTAAGAGTTGTCTTATAATTGTTAACTGCAGTTTGAAATGGAAATGCTTTGATGTTGTCATAGTACTGACACTATTAACTTGATATATGCATGTTCCTGATTGAACTATGATTCATCAGTGCACGTTATTCCATAGGAACAAAAAAGTCTCTCTAACCTTTTACTACAATGTTATGATTTGCTTTGTCCTATAGAGACAACTTTCAGAATCCAGTAATTTCCCCATGGATAAAATGTCACTTCATGGATAAAAAATAAGGCTCGGCTTACTTTTTCCCCCTTGAATAGAAATGAATTGTGTTGTCGTTCAACCTCATCTTTAACTGTGTGGAAAAACTTTATTTTTGGTTACTTTATTTTAAGATGATGTAGTTACATTGAATTTACTCAAATAAGTACTGAGTAATATTATTTAACTACATATACTTACTATAGTGTTACGGTTAGGGTTAGTTACTTGTAGTTATGTATATTTTATTGTTATTACTATAGTAAGTACATGTAGTAACTTGTAACTACGTCACCTAAAAGGGTTAGATCACACAAAAATGAAAATTCTGTCATTAATTACTCACCCTCGTTCCAAACCCGCAAGACCTTTGTTTATCTTCGGAACACAAATTAAGATATTTTTTATGAAATCCGAGAGATTTCTGACCTCTGATAGACTGCAATGTTATTACCACTTTCAAGGCCCAGAATGGTTGTAAAGACATCGTTAAAATAGTCCATGTGACTACAGTGGTTCAACTTTAAAGGTCCAGTTTTTCGTGGTTTTTTGAAGCTTTGATTGTGTTTATAGTGTGCAATATAACATGTGTTCATGTTTCACGTGTAAAAAACACAGTATTTTTCACATAATTTACTTATCTGTATACCGCTGTTTCCACTGTCATAAAAACAGGCTGATGACTTCCTTGTTCTATGAAGTCCCTCCTTCAGAAATACGTAACGAGTTCTGATTGTGCCAGCGGTCCCTGTGTTGTGATTCGACAGCAGCTTACACACTCTACAAACGCAACTCTTGCTCTTCTCTGTGGGAGCGCAACAAGACCACGCCCCCTTTTTTTGTGTATTCCTGTTGGCGGAGGTTAGTCAAAAAACTGTTTTAGTGACGTCATTAAAGAAGGAAGTAGAGGGACTTCTGTTAAATAAAATATCTCGCTTGGCATTGAACTTTGAGCTTTAAAGTTTTACAGATTTTATTTATACTCTAACAACAACATAACACACTAACTAAAGTTTGAAACATGGGATCACGAAGAACGGGACCTTTAATATTATGAAGTGATGAGAATACCTTTTGTGAGCAAAAACAAACAAAAATAACAACTTTGTTCAACATTTTGTTCTTTTCCATGTCAGTCTCCTACGCTGTTCACGTAGTAAACGCAGTGCAGCGCTTCTGGGTTCTACGTCAGAACACCGTCTCAGTATTGATCTACATTGTAAAAAGCGCTATATAAATAAAGGTGAGTTGACTTGACTTGACTTGACTTGACTATTGGTCAGCTCCTGCGTCCGCATCACACATCACATCATGCTGCTCACGTGAATGCCGTTGGCCAATAATGAGCCAGCATCCTGACGTAGAACCCAGACACAAAAAGTATTCATATCACTTCATTAAGGTTAAACCACTATAGACAATAATTGTAGTAATGAAAGCTGTGATCATGAAAGCTCTCGGATTTCATCAAAAATATCTTAATTTGTGTTCCGAAGATGAACAAAGGTCTTATGGGTTTGGAATGACATGAGGGTGAGTAATTAATGGCAGAATTTAAATTTTTGAGTGAACTAACCCTTCAAAATAAAGTTTTACCAAAACTTTTATATGAATATACATTATATATTTATCAGTTATGTGTTGAAGCAAAGCATGTTCAGTGTTGCATCGCAGCTATTGCTGAACGATTTGCTTAAGATATTTTCAATTCAACTAGATTTTTAGAGCTGTTTGGTGTAATCCAACATTTTAGCACTGTAAAAATGTGTTATTTAGTACACAGCGAGAGATTGTGTGCAAGCAGAGACGTACAATATAAAAGCACAGCAGAATCCATCAACAGCCAATAATCAGTCTCTCTCTCTGTGACCAGTGCTACAGCTACAGCTACGATCAATACTGCATTACATAGAGCTGCCAGTGTATACAATACTCATCAAACTGATTATTTTTGATGCTAAACTGGCAGTTTCATTCGCTGTGGAACAAAAAGCCACTGCAGTAACCGCTGTTCAATTAGCCAACCAAGACAGCAGGGTTGCAAATAAGACAAATAGCTATTTATTTGGCTGAAATAACATGTTGCCTTAAACAGACATAAGGAATGAAATGTCATAGTTGCACCCTGCTTAAAAGATGACTTGTTTCATTGAATATTGAAATTTCATGAATATATTTCCAAAGGCCTTGGGAGAAAAAAATAAATAAATAAAATTAATCACAGAGTTTGCGGCCGACAATGACACAGTATAGAATTAGTTACTTTGTAATGTGCATGTATTGCATGTTCTGAGATTTTTTGTTAACACACACTGTATGTTTCATGGCCAATGTACACTGAAAAAACCCTACAGCATGCTTACATCATGCTTACATATTTTTTAAGTGAAAAATATGACTAAATCAGCCTGATTTTTAAGCATCAGATCTTAAGGTAACAATTGCAGAGTTTCACTTTTTAACGCAAGACAATTTTACGGACCCAAAGTATGCCAAACGTGTGAGATTTCCTAAACTTAAAGACCATCTTTTTCTTAATGTCTGCCAATAGTCCTGGACCCATCAGATGAATCCAGCCATTTAAATGATTAAAAAGTCATTTTCTTAACTGTCCTCCCAGGACCTTTTTTCCATTCTTCCTTTTTTTTAAAGAGAACATTATATTGCTTCAATCAAGCATGGCTGTCTCCTGCGCGTAGTGTAATTTGTAGCTCCGTTTGCATGCGGCGCGGTTATTTGTCATTGTTTTCCTGTAGCACATTTCCCAAATGCTACGATCAGCCTTTAATACTCTAAATTGCCACTCTGTTACTAATGGTGATGTGGACAGATGTGGATTTGCACCATAGTACACCATGTGTGTTTGCAGAGCTAAATTAATGACTAAAAACAGAGCAGAAGGAAGCATATGCCACGTGCAACACAGTACGATGAACAAAATTAATTAGGTAAACCGCGGCTCTCTCACTCGCAAAACCTACTGAATCACGGCTCAAGAAATACAGCCCCGTTCCCATGACATTGGCTTTCGATTACAGTAAAGGCAGAGAAAGACAAAATATATATCAGGAATTTTGTCTGGATGTTTTCTGATTCACAGCGCACTAAGAATTATTCTCTTGTTGCAGGCTCACACAACACAATATCTGACAAAAATCTAATGAAAAGCCAGTGGAGTATATTTCTCCTGCACTATTACTCTCCCCCACCAAATGACCTTTCATGCTTTGTAGTCCGGGGTAGCGGGGTCGGCTCCTTATATAATCAATATTCTATTATGATAGTGTGTTAAGCGTGTGGAGGTTTACAACTTCACTGTAATAGCGTCATTATATCATCTCCTGGCAGTCTGTATTGTTGTGTTTGTGCTCTGACTGAGGTGATGGAACCCGTCTTGACCGTTTGCTAAAGACTCCTTGCCACCAACAAACGTGACCGGGAATTCTGTAATAATGCAGGGCGATCTTCATTGTATTAGTAGGTCAAGTGTACAAATTTTATACATTTATACAGAAATATTGACTGCATTTAAAACTTTAACCGCATCTGTGTACAGTAGGTGCCACTGTAGGTCACTGAGTTCAAGGGTTAGTTCACACAAAAATGAAAATTCAGTCATTAATTAATCACCTTCATGTCATTCCACACCTGTAAGAACTTTGTTCATCTTTGGAACACAAATTAAGATATTTTTGATAAAATCCGATGGCTCAGTGAGGCCTCTATTGCCAGCAAGATAATTAACACTTTCAGATGCCCAGAAAGCTACTAAAGACATATCAAAAACAGTTCATGTGACTACAGTGGTTCAACCTTAATGTTATGAAGTGACGAGAATACTTTTTGTGTGACCAAAAAACTAAGTAATGACTTTATTCAACAATATTTAGTGATGGAGATGCTTCGAAGCTTTACAAATCTTTTATTTTGAATCAGTGGTTCGGAGCGTGTATCAAACTGCCAAAGTCACGCCCCCCAGTGGTGAACCATTGAAATTTTGAAACACTTATGACATAACAAAGCCTCCTTCTCTGAAATCAGGTTACTTTGGCAGTTTCATACACGCTCCGAACCACTGATTCAAAACAAAAGCTTATGTAAAGCTTCGAAGCTTCATGAAGCAGTGTTTTCAAATCGCCCATCACTAGATATTGTTGAATAAAGTCGTTTTTTTTTTTTTTTTTNTTTTTTTTTTTTTTTTGCTTCACAAAATGTATTCTCGTCACTTCATAACATTAAGGTTGAACCACTGTAGTCACATGGACTGTTTTAAGTATGTCTTTATTTTGTAGCTTTGTAGCTTTCTGGGCATCTAAAAGTGTTAATTATCTTGCTGGCAATGGAGTCCTCACTGAGCCATCGGATTTTATCAAAGATATCTTAATTTGTGTTCCGAAGATGAACAAAGGTTTTTACGGGTGTGGAACGACATGAGGGTGAGTGATTAATGACAGAATGCTCAGATGCAAACCTCGTTTATCAGTTGATAGAGAAATTATATTTTTTAGTCAGAGAAAGATGGTGAAGTCGTTGCAGTCTTTGTATGGCTGAATTTAATAACCATCAAGCTTGATAGATATGAACTTTTTCAATGTCAATGTTCGAAAATCAAACAGAAAAAAAAATCAAAATCATAATAAAATCATTAGGCAAATCACGTTTTTTTCCCCACTTGAATATGTTTAACTGCACATAGGCCTTGATTTTTGCAGCTGTAGCTGTTTCAGAATGTTGCATGCTGGGTGATTTAACATTGCTAGTGAGGCAGAGAGCTCAGAAAAGGTTACAGCTACGCAGAGTCATTAAAGATTCATTTCATTATGCCTCTCCCTTTCTCCGATAATTAACTTCTGTGAGTATTTCACCCACGTAAACGTTGTTGGCTCTCTATCACCGCAGCGTTTGAATGTCATTTCCACAGTTAGGTTGAAAGAAATGTTTTATTTATAACACAGAGAGGGTTGACACTAAACTTTGACACCAACGACTAAAATATAGAGAGATTGCACATTGCTGTAATTATTCATCATTTGTGTATTATTTTTGTTGTGCCATTTTTGTGCTTTTTGTCTGTGGCATTCATTCTGCTGTGTTTTACAGTTTTCTCATTTCGTTTTGTTATGCCCCTTTGGATCATCGTAGTCTAGGAACATTTTTGTTGCAATGCAATTATTTTATTTTTTGACTGAGTTGTCGGTTCTATTGTCAATTAGTATTAAATCAAGCAGATGCAGTAAGGAAAGATTGTGAGAGCTGCGTGTTGTGCTTGTTAGTTGTGTCTGTAGGTGCGCAATCTCACGGCAAACATCCGTCATGATGTAACATAGAGCAACCAGGATCTGTATTCCTCGGCACTGGCATCTCTCCAACACATCCTATAAATGAGGTAATCGTCCTTGACTATAAAATTTGCATTTTCAAGACTTAATTGCTATCATTACATTTTTTCGTAATTCTATTAATTTAACAGAATGGGGTACTGGGTTTTATGGTTATAATTTGCATTAAAACAATGCTCTCCAAAAATAGAGCCATCGCTGATATTGGATTGAGCAGGAGCATTGAAGGGGCGACAGGGACAGACGGGGCTTCCGGGATTGAAATGAATATGTTGAAGTGTGTTGGCGTACAATGGATGCGCAAGACACACACACAAAAACATTTAATCCATCTACTTTGAGGATGTCGGAGCATGCGGCTGTATAAAAGCTTATAAAAGCATCCTGAAAATGGGCCAGGCCTCATCACATTGTGCAAACTAAGTCAAGCTTGTGTCTTAATGGAGGCGCTTGTGGTTTAATGCTGCAAATATGTGTGTGATGTCACGTCACTTTGTTCCTCTGCTCCTAAATAGACAGAATGAGAGGGACATGTCCATTCCTTCATCAAAATAACCTTTTTAAGACCTTTATAGAGCTTTAGATAAAGAGAATGAATGGAAGGGGGGCGCAATAACCATGTAAGTGCCTTAGTGCATCCTTTCAGGACAAGAAACATTCTGATGTGGCCATCATCTCCACATTGCGTGCCAGAGTGAGCAAAATGTAACTTTTTTATTATTATTTACTCATTTTCTATTCCATTTTAATATTTTATTGAACCAAATTTTATATAAATTTATAATACCAAACCAAGCTCAATGTTTTCCTGATAATCTTAACAACTAACACCAACACCTATCCACAGTTTGTGTGCTATATTGTATGTATAAAAATGTTGGTATCCTGTAATTCATTTAGCTCATCTTTAAAAAAAATGAAATAACCACATATAAAACTCCTTTTGTAACACTTTACAATAAGGTTTCATTTGTTGACATTAGTGAACTACATTAGTTAACATGAACTACCAATTAACATACTTCTACAGGATTTATTAATCTATGAAAGCAGGTTTCAAAGTTTTTGAAAACTATACCATTTACATCTCCGTGTAAACTGCAAAAACGTGAATTTGTGAAAACGGGGATGTCATGTTTATGTGTATTACGTGTTCAGTCTATAGTCGCGTAGTGTTTCTTTACAAAATGACATCTCCAACTACTGACCTGGCATGAATAATACAGTGTTTTTAGTCATTTTTACAGATCCATGTGAACCGGGATCATTTTAACAACGTTGTCTGTACATGAAAAACGCAAAGGAAAAAAAAACATTTTAAGTACACTGCTGGTGTGTAAATAATCTTAGTCTTTACTAATACATTTTTAATATCAAAAGTTGTATCTGTTAACATGAGTTAATGCTCTGTGAACTAACTTGAACGTTTCATTTAGTAACATTATTAGCAAAAGTTAATAAATGCTGTAAAAGTATATTGCTCATTGTTATTTCATGTTAGTTAATGCATTAACTAATGATAGCTGTTGTACTAATAACAAATCTTAATTGTAAAGACTTATCAAAATTTTGTACAAAATTGCTAAATGTATCTCTTAAATAAACTAAGCCACTTGCAGTGTAATAAGGTGGATAAATGTTAAAGGGTTAGTTCACCCCAAAATGAAAATTATGTCATGAATTACTCACCCTCATGTCGTTCCAAACTCGTAAGACTTTCGTTCATCTTCAGAACACAAATTAAGATATTTTTGATGAAATCTGAGAGATGCCTGTCTCTCCATTGACTGTCTTTGCAACGAACACTTCGACACTTCAGAAAGATCATAAAGAGATTGGGGTAACACTTTACAATAAGGTTCATTAGTTAAACATTATTAATGTATTAACTAACACGAACTAACCATGAGTAATACATTTGTTACTGTATTTACTAATCTACGTTAACGGTAGTTAATGAAAATACAGTTGTTCGTTGTTTGTTCATGTTAGTTCACAGTGCATTAACTAATGTTATCAAGATTTTAATAATGTATTAGCAAATGTTGAAATTAACAATAACAAAGATTAATAAATGCTGTATAAGTGCAGTTCATTATTAGTTCATGCTAACTAATGTAGTTAACTAATGTTCTTCTGGAAGAGGATTGTTCTTTGGTTCTCATGATCTTTTTAAATCGTCAAAGTGTTTGTTGCAAAGGCAATCAATGGAGATATTCATTTGTGTTCCGAAGCCTTACGAGTTTGGAACGACATGAGGGTGAGTAATTAATGACATAATTTTCATTTTGAGGTGAACTAACCCTTTATTGCTAGCTATTACTTTGAAGTAAAAGTGTTATATGCATCATTTAAATAATATACAAATAAACAGAAGTTATGTCATACTTATAAACTCCCACTTCAATGTAAAGGACATTGGAGTCTGTATGCAGTGAATCAACATCTTTGTCTCTGTGCGTGGACTTTCTTTAGCACAGCTCCTAGTAACCTGACAGTCGTGGACACACAGCAGGTTGTCCAGTCAAGAAGTGTTTTAAACTTGAGTGTGTTCGTGTAGGTAGAGCTGATGTGTCTGTGTACGTGTATTTTAGTACCTTGAGCAGGACCGATGGGCCGCACTGTTAGCGTGTCAGAGAGCATCAGGTCAGCTTTACACGACCGCCATGTGTGGAAGTGAATACACGATCAGAACTCTAAAGCACGCTAAGTGAGCTGTCAGCTAGCTGCAGCCAGCGCCGTCCATCATAAAGCTCCCAACGGAGCTCAGGTTATGACAGACTCAAGACGGCATCATGTTCAGAGATAAGAAGCCACACGAAGGTTCACTGGACTGTGGCCTGATTCACGCTGTGTTGTATTACTCAGACTTACACAAGCTTTATCAAATGCCCTGTGCTCAGTTAAACACATTTTACCCAACAGGGCTGTAACCACTACAGACATTGAGGGCATTATAATTATACAAGCTATTCACTGACCAAAACTTGAATATTATGTTACATCCTAGCTACTAAATGACATATATAGAGAATATCAATGCAGTAAATAATAAACATGAGTTCTGTGCTGCAGAGAGCTTTAATGCTGTCTTGGTAAAATTTTTATCAACGCTAGAGGAGCATAATCTGCTGAAAACTGCATCCGAATATGTTTGTCCATTCAGTTTAACGTCATTAACCAAGTGTGTTATGTGTGTATGCTGATGTAAAAGAAATAACATTTTAAAACATTTTATTTTATTTTTGTTACGTCTGTCATTATTTATATTTGTACTTATATACTTGAAAATGTTAACAATAATGACAATCACGACAATATATACAGTATATATATATATATATACACTGAACAAAATTATAAACGCAACACTTTTGTTTTTGCCCCCATTTTTCATGAGCTGAACTCAAAGATCTAAGACTTTTTCTATGTGCACAAAAGGCCTATTTCTCTCAAAAATTGTTCACAAATCTGTCTAAATCTGTGTTAGTGAGCACTTCTCCTTTGCCGAGATAATCCATCCACCTCACAGGTGTGGCATATCAAGATGCTGATTAGACAGCATGATTATTGCACAGGTGTGCCTTAGGCTGGCCACAATAAAAGGACACTCTAAAATGTGCAGTTTTACTGTATTGGGGGGG
>RJVU01019258.1:7729069-7739270 GCA_003731715.1 Anabarilius grahami | reverse complement strand
ATATATATATATATCAAACTTTAAAAATGTCATGCATTTCATATTTTAGAAAATAAATTAAAAAGAAAAAGTGTATTTTTGTTTAGTAAAAATGATCAAAATTCAATAATATTACCTTTTTTTTTTGTACCCATCCATGTTCATTGCTCACAACACCAGCATCAGAAAAATTTAGCTGTATACACAGATTATGTGAACAAATATATATAATAATTTCTAGAAGATGTTGCCCTCAAGCACGCAGTCTCATCTTGCCAGTAGTCATCATCAGGGAGGATATCTGAGAGAGGACAGTGGCCAAGTCCAGGGATAAAGCATCAGTACACAGGAGAGTTTGTTACCATAACTGGCAAATGCAGTTTTGGCCACAGCGTTGCGACTATCTCACCATCTGTTGCACATGCCTTGGCTGAGGAATGATCATGTGTAGTTGGTCTATTTCAGTGAGGAAGTCCTGAGGCGTTCATGCTTTTAAGAGGAAGTGCACATGGAGCGTGCAGAGTCTTCGGCTTGGTCAAATGGGCACAAGTCTCTCTCAAAGCGCTGCTGTCTCTAAATGAACCCCAGACAGTCACCGTATAGACTATATAAGAGAATTTCTGTCACAGTGAAGGATAAATGGTACAGGTAGCATGTCCTCAGGTAGTTTTCACCTGGGTGTTTAAGGGAAAAATATGGGATGGTAGCAGAGTCTTTTCTGTAACTTTAAAAAATGAGTATTCTTGTGCTGTAATAAAACTACACTTACAGAGACTTTGCTCTAAGCTCAGATGCTTACATTTGATTTATTTTGATTATGGCAAATTATATTTTTAACATTTTTAACTTGATAATTAATGTTAATACTTGATAGATTACAAAACAATGTTACTTCCTGGAGGATGATGCAAATAAAGGGTTAGTTCACCCAAAAATGAAAATTCTGTGTTTAATTACTCACCCTCATGTCGTTCCAAACCCAAAGCTGTTCACGTGATTACATGTAATTAATGACAGAATTTTCATTTTTGGGAGAACTAACCCTTTCAGGAACTGGTTTTTGTCCCTACACGTTTTTCAGCCGAACCCCTAATATCTAAAATATTTACTTGAAGTAACCCGTGAGATTTTAAGGTAATATTTCGATAATTTAAAGGGTTAGTTCACCCAAAAATGAAAATTCTGTTATTAATCACTCACCCTCATGTCGTTCCACACCCCTAAGACCTTCGTTCATCTTCAGAACACAAATTAAGATATTTTTGATAAAATCCAATGGCTCAGTGAGGCAAAACAAAATAATGACTGTATTCTAGAATACCTAATGATGGGCGATTTCAAAACACTGCTTCATGAAGCTTCAAAACTTTACAAATCTTTTGGTTCGAATCAGTGGTTCAGAGTGTGTATCAAACTGCCAAAGTCACGTCCCCCAATGGTGAACCATTGAAATTTCAAAACACTTATGACGTAACGAAGCTGTGTTTACTGAAATCACGTGACCTTGGCAGTGTGAGACATGCTCCGAACCACTGATTCAAAACAACAGATTCATAAATCTTCAAAGCTTCATGAAGCAGTGTTTTGAAATCGCCCATCACTAGATATTGTTGAATAAAGTCGTTATTTTGTTTTTGGTTTTTGGTACACAAAAAGTATTCTTGTCACTTCATAACATTAAGGTTGTAATGTAGTCACATGAACTGTTTTAAATATGTCTTTTGGAGCTTTCTGGGCATCTGAAAGTGTTAATTATCTTGCTGGCAATGGAGGAGCAATTTTTAGCAATTAATTTGTGTTCCGAAGATGAACAAAGGTCTTACGGGTGTGGAACGTCATGAGGGTGAGTGATTAATGACAGAATTTGAATTTTTGGGTGAACTAACCCTTTAACACATTTTTTCCATGTGTTTTATTTTTAGTTCTTTTTATTTGAAAAATATTTAAAATTAAATTATTATTAGTAGTAATTTTAACTCTCATAAGAAATTTAAGACAGAAATATATTACTTTTGTAAATTACAATTGTACTGCAAAGTAAATAATTATTACATTTTTACAACACAAATTACAATACTAATGTCTTAAATTCTTAACTTTCAAATGTTCAAACCTTCGAGCTTATAACATTTCAAATCCTTAAGCATTTATTTTGGCGGAATACTGGTAAAATGTCTGTCCACGAAAATTTTGGAATTTATGCAAATGTAAATAAAGAGCAAGTAGCGCACATTGTGTTCATGTGAATTGAACACAGTGCTGCTATTCACTCTGAAACACGCAGCGCATACACTTCTTTATTTTGCAGCCTTTGATTTGATAATTGCACTAAATGATATCCATTTTTATTTATTTTTTTCTGAAAGTAAAAACTGTTTACAGCGCCACTTGTGGCAAAGCTTAAATTGCAATCCAAGCTTGCATTATGAATTGCATTCAAACAAATTTCGTAAGAAAAAGGCATGCAATATTAAGCCTGTGTTGCAAAGAATCATTTGCGTTCATTTATTTAGAGTATGTTTTGGGCACTTAATGTCTCTGTGGTGTCAGCTGTGATTAAACGAGAACCTCTCAGAGAACAGGCTTCATTGAAGACAAGTGACCATAACCAGACTGACAAGATGTTCACAGATCTGAAGTTAAAGCCTCCAGTGCCAGCGCTCAGCCCGGCCTCAGTAAGGATGCCTGATGCTTGGAGGACATTTCATTGGATTTCATGAACGTCTCTCAGATACACAGGAAACGTTCCCTCAGTATGCGTCTCAAACACATGGAGTTCTCCTCCCCCAGAGGGCCGTCTGCCTGGTGCTGTGGCATCTTTCAGCCTGAGTGACCATACAGACTGATCAAAGTGGCATAATTGGCTAATTCAGAGTCCAGCGGGGTGGAAATGACCCCTGAGTCCTAGAGGCTTTCCAGACACATTAGCACACACAAACAGCCGTCCAAACACACCCTGCATCTGTACATTCATTCCAGCCGCTCCAGGTTTCGCTGTATACACACATGTGCAGTGTTCCCACAGGTGCAGCAGTATAGTGGCAGGTTTCAGTGAGCGATAATGCGTTCAGGGACTGCGTGTTAACACACTATTTGCATTAGGGCAGCGTGGGTCCCCAGCTGGGCGCCGTGAGAGAGTTTTACCTGTGCGTTTGGCATAATCCCAGATTTACCCTGGCAGGTGAGACTGGTTAATGCAGGCATATGTATGTGTGTGTGTGCGTGTGCGTGCGCGCTCAGGCAGTGTAAAACTGAACCATGCTTTTTTTTTTTTACACAGATTGATTCATTCATTTAGAAAATATGTAAGGCTGTATGTTTCATATGATTGTATGTTCATTTACAGTTTATATGTGCCAGGCCTCTGACACAATCAGAAATTTTTAGACCACAAAAAAACGCATGAAACATAAACAATAAATTATGAAAAAAGTAAAAATATGCATTGGCCACTGTTCTCATTTTTTGCCTCTGAAATGACTGGTTTCTGGTTGCATCATGAGGCTGTGTAGGGATGGGGGAAAATAATATTAACCAATAATAAAGTGTGCTCTTCACAATCAAATCAAATCCTGAAGGACAAAAAATCTAATACTGCCGTATATGGTTTCCCACTGAATAGTTAAGTTTAACACATTTCAAATGCCGTTTCGGATTGTCCTTTGCATTAATACATGAACCAACATATAGATTTAAAATGACACTCTTCATTATATGATCAAATCATTAAATAAAATACATGGTGCATTGCCTAGACTATATTATATGTCTTTGGGTGTATTTTTGTGTACATAGAAAGACATTTTTGTGTTGTTGTTTGTAGGTTCCCTCCAGGTTCCCCAGAGATATCATTCTAATCCCATGTGTCCCATATTCGTAGCGTTCACTACTTCTTACACAAACACAAATTGAGCTTGTGCAGCCAAACCTCAGTCCATGTTAAATGCCAATATTAGCCATCATGTTTAAGTTTGTTGTCATTTTGTGACAGTAATACGCGTTGTGTGTTATTTATGGAAACACTCCACCTTGGCATAAACACACGTGACTATCATCCCTACAGTAATGCACTTAAAAATGAGTAATGCGCAGATTACCACTCAACACGCACGCATCAGGAAGAGCCAAGCGACAAAACAGATGAATCATATCTTCATTACTTGTTAAAATTTATAAAATGTTCTTGAAACTTGTTCCACACACTAAATATGTTAAATGTACAGCCTAGCTGATATATGAAGAAGTTGTCTTCAAACCTGTCTTGTCACAGTAAGTCTCCATGTGTATTAATTCATGATATTCTGCTGTAAATAATTTGAAGCATGTCTAATTACACTGCTTAGGTCAAAGAAATAGACACACAGACACACACTGACTCAGTTGTCTAGGGTATTCACGTGTTGTCCAATTAAAAAAGGTAGAAGAAAAAACAGGAATTACGACGTTGACTTCCTCTGAGTGTGTGTGTGTGTGGGCCCCGCATTGCCCTTAGCCACTCAGTAAGGACTCCCGATAAGGAGAATTAGTCAAAACTTGGGAGCTGCCAGTGTGTGCCAATTAAACTTTAATCTGGGGCTGAAACAGGCACAAATAAATTAAAGCCTTGTGCGAGGCAATGTGCTCTCCCCTGATAATACCGGATTGAAGCGTCTGCCGGCTGCTCCGTGCTTAGCGCTGTCACCATCTTCAATACGGGAAAAAACCATGGCAAGCCAGTCGGAGAGCAGAGCAAAGCGACTTGTAAAGTTTGCCATGTGCACACGCTCGCACAAACCCCAGACCTGCAGCATGTTTCGCCGTGTGTTTGGCTGGCTGTTGACCTGTGCATGCTGTAGGCTAGCTTTACCACACTGTGAATGCTGGACCTCGTTTTGCAATGTTAATCGTCTCTGAATGCAGCAGTTTGTCTGTGCACCTTCTTTCAGGCAGTGGAAAGCATTTTAAATATGACAATGAAAATTATGGCAATGTTAAAACAAGAATGATAATAACAACCCCTGCCCTATCCTAGAAATTGAGGGTTTGGATTGGTGACATCGAAAGACTCTTATACCTCAATTAAACCACCTCAACAATGGTAACTACAACAGTAATGGAAACAACAAAACAAAAAACCGTCATCATGAAAAACATTCCTACTCAATGCAGGTATACATATCGGGTAACACTTTATTTAGAACATTCGGTTGACTATAAAGCCCGGAACACACCAAGCCGACGGTCTAAGTTTTCTCAGTGTGTTCCGCACTGTCGGCTGAAGTTGGTCCTTCTCAGCTTTTTTTTTTTTTCCCGGCGTCGGAGCTCGTCGGTCAGTTGGGCCATCTGATCATTCTGATTGGCTGTTCAGCTACTGCCACCTGCTAGTATGGAAAGGCATTTCTTCTTACGCAGGTGCAGAATGGACGTGCTACTTGGCCGTTTGGTATGACGGGGCAACTTTGGACCCAGATGCTGCCGACGTGAGCCAACCCCGCAGTCTGCTTTCATCGCCACTAGTTCATTGGCTTGTTGTGTTCCGGGCTTAAGGAACTTTGCAACTACAAGTCAACTAACTGAGTATTAGAGTAGACTCTCTGCTTAATATTTGTTAACTCTTTATTGTGATGCTCCCCCAACAGACATTCTATTGACTATAAGTAAATTTGCAAGTACATGTCAACTTATTCTAACCCTAACACTACCAGTCTACTAATACTCTACTAACACTCTAAAGCGAGTTACTGTAGACATGCAGGTACAACGTTATTTATAGTAAACAGAATGTGTTAAAGGGACCATCAAAATAAAGTGAAACCATACGAAGACTTCAGATGCAAAAGCCTCTAAGTGCCATCTGAAATTTCCTTATAAAATGAGCATTTTTATCGAGCTTGTATGTTAATGTTCAGTTATTTCACTTTTATGGCAATGAAAAGGACCTATTAATTGCCATTAAAGTGAAATTACTGAACCTAAACATACGAGCTTGAAAAAAATGCTAATTTTAGAAGAAAATTTCAGACGGCACTTAGAGGATTTTGCATCTGAAGTCTTCATACATATTCTAAAATCAGGACATGTAATGTTTTGTCATAAATATATCACAACAAACTCATAAAATTAATACTTTTCGGAATTTTGTGGTCAGTAAGATTTTTAAATGTTTTTGAAAAGTCTATTATGCTCACCAAGGCTGCATTTATTTGATCAAAAAATGCAGTCAAAACAACAATATTATTACAATTTATAACTGTTTTCTATTTTACTATATTTCTGTGGTGGCAAGGCTGAATTTTCAGTTGTCTTCAGTGTCACATGATCTTTAATATTTTGCGAAAACCATACTTTTTAAAATGATACTTTGATGAATATAATGTAAATTAAGAGAAACATCATTTATTTGAACTAGAAATCTGTTTAGTGTCACTTTTATATACAGTATACTGACCCCAAACTTTTGAATGGTATTTTTTTTTGTGTGTGCATACGTTCACTTCTGATAACTACATGTTTTAACCGTGAAGTAAACAATACCCTAAAATATCATTCTCAATGCAGACAGTGCATGCGAGGTCGCTTTCAGAATATAAATCAGAGGCCACAAGACTTATGGGAAACCGTTTTGTGCTGATATGGCCTGCTGAGATTGAAACATTTTCCATTAATATTTTTAAACAAATTAATTTTCTTATCTCACACTGCCTGCATGACCTGTAGTCTGGTGTTTAATTTCAAAGTAATTTACCTCCAATATGAGAATACCATTTATAAGATATTAATGTCATGCTGTGTACTGATCAGAGAAAGGCGTCATTTAAAAACAGAGGTCATGCAGACTACCAGTCCCTAAACTCCAACTACTTCTACTACTACTAAATAAAATAAAACAAACTAAATAAATAGATAGACATATTGTAATCACACTTTGGAAAATATCGTGGCTCAACTAGATCATATAGTACAATTATTGTGCATGTGTATAAAATAATAGAATTAATTGTACGTCTGTGACTCGTGGCCTCAGGCTGTGACACTTCATGAATAAAACACATATCCCCAGAAAGCTAGCGATGCCTGTTTGTCTTTGGCCACTATCAAAGTGAACATGCAATATTGTGATAATCTATAGTTGATGAATTCAGGGCCGACTCGCCTTAGCTAAGTTCAGCTAATTTTCAGACATGGGTTGCCTCCGTAATTGAGTTTCCAATAACATTATGATTATTCCAACCCACATGATAATTGAATTCGAGCTTTGCGTTTTTCACTCTGTACTATTGCAATATTGTAGATGGGTTTCATGAAGGCGCCAAAATCTCCATGCAAATGTATTGTAATCACACATCCCGGGCTGCTTAACTTGATTTCTTATGTTATTGCACGCATTTAGCTCATAACAAATGATGTGCAGCTCTATGGTTATGAGAATGAAGTAAATTATTTTAACTTCTTATTTTTGAGAAGAATTCAGACACAGTCAAGGCAAGTGAGCCGGGCTTCAGCAAACTTTAAATGAATATTTTCCAGCGTTGTTCTCAGAGACCTTATATTATAGAGATGATGAAATGTAAAGAGTACATTAAGCTGTTTTAAATGAATTGTATTGATAATCGTCTTCAATTTCTCTGTGCCCTTCGATCTTTCTCTGTGCACGTATCTGTGCGTTTTACAGTTTGTTCGCGTCTCTGAGATGTTTTCTAATTCAGAGTGCTGGCCCCAATCCTCATCTGTTGCATTATGCAATGCATACAGAATGCGTTGCTGAGAATGCCAATATAATTTTCATCTGAGCACCAGACCCCCAACTGAGGGAGAGAGAGAGAGAGAGAGAGAGAGAGAGAGAGAGAAAGCACATACTACACTATATACGGGATTCTGGGATTCCATGGCTCCCTTCCCATCCCGTTTGGAATTCTCCACCATCTTCTCTCTGCATTCGGCTGTTTGAATTTTTCAAGCCGATGAAGAACAAAGCTACCCGAGAACAGGCAGTCAGGCCCCAAACGGAGCAGATTGCCTTGCTCTGGAAGCAGACACAGGCAGAATATTTGAATGAGAAGTGAAGCTTTTGTCTGTCGCGGGTCGCTGGGAGCTGAGGGCACACAGACAGATACGCGTGTGTCTGCCAGTGGGGTGAGGGTAGACAGACACTCTGCTGTCAGAAATTTCGTATTGGCATGGACTCGCTTGCTGGACGTGACTTTAAAGGCAGCTAGAGTGAACAGGCCCACATGCAAGGAATACCACATACTATTATGACCTTGAGTATATATAGGCCTACTCAAGGTCCTGCAGGGGTGTTCAATTAAAGTTCCAAGAGGTCCGGTCTCTATATTTCCTTCCCAGCGGAGGTCCGGACAATACTTTTTTGGAATAGTTGGCAGTAGTACTTTGTAAAAGAAAAAGAAAAAAAGTCCTAAACAGTCAAGATAGTCATCAAAAATTAGGATATTGGGTCTTGAAAGCCAAAAATAATTAATATTTCATCAGATGAGCACAACTGGATATGAATATNATAATAATAATAATAAAAAAAAAAAATATATATATATATATATATATATATTTCATCAGTTGAGCCCAATTGGATATGAATATTAAAAGGTAAGATTAGATGTTTTATCAGGTATCTATGTTTGGCAGAAGATCATGTGGACTGATAAAAGTTAAGTTTTTTTTTTTGTTTTTTTTGCTTACAATAAGTATCTACTAAAAACAAACAAACAACGTACATAATAATCAAAATGCTCTCATTATGAGCAGAATACAAAGTTTAATAATCTACAAATATTTTTTATACAATAATCATTGTTTATTATGAAATGCTCTTAACATGCTGATTAATAGGCCTAATGCTAAATGTTGTCATAAACCTGGTTTGAATGGTCAGAGTCATATACTGTATGTATGACAGAAGAAAATGACTGTATTTGCTTCATTCTTGTTTTCTGAAGCTTTTAGCGAAAGTATTATTTTTTTTTCTCACCCTGTTTGTGCTACTGTTGTTAAAATTACCGCGTCATCTGCAGCTCAGATGCTTTAGCAGGGGAGAGAAGCAACACGCAGGGAGCAGAAAGGGCTTGAATGAAGCCCGTTTGGCTCTAGATAAAAAAATTTAGTGGATATAGTGCCAAATGATCATTACCATAAATGGCCCTGAGTGCTTTTGGTGTGAACAGCTTAGTTTTTTTGACGCACTGCTCACTTTAAATTGTAGAAACAGTAAAATGGTGCTACAGTTGTCATTTTGTCTCGTGGTCTGCAATTTGAGGATGCCTGTGCTATTACATATCTACTGTATGCTAGTGGTAATGCAGTCTTATAACCTATATCTATACACATGGCCCATTGTGTATCATATATCACCATGCTTTTATATATATTTTCATACCACAATTTTTTGTGACCAGTGAATTTCCATTACCTTTATAATTTATAATTTCCCTATATAATAATTTCCCTTTATAATTTCCCTATACTGATACTAATTTTCTAATGAACCATTTAGTATGAATTCCAAGCAAGTGTCTTGGGCTGCATTTTAGACATACATTAACGAACATCTCTAATTACTTTCCATCGGGGAATCCCCACTGCCATTTTGAAGTTCATTCAACTTCGTCAAGTGGACGAGGGAAGTTTATTTGGGCAGATCCTCGACCCCTTGATTTTGACCGAGGGAGCGAGTCTACTCAACATGTACACTTCAGGCAGATCCATAGACCACAATGCACCATGACTGTGATATCATTGCAGATCACGCTTAATTAGGGTTCAAGGGTTCCACCAGTAGTTGGCACTCGTGCAATGTAAGCAATGATGTACATCTGAGTGAACGAGATGGAGGGAAGTAAGCAAGGGAAGGGCATAAAATATTGGACTTAAACGCAGCCAAGACCTGAACTGGATATGTCAGATAAGGAAGAAATTACTATTTAAAGTGCTGTCACTATACTTTTCTAGTTTCATTGACTTCCATTGATATGCATGTGAATGCAAGAGAGAGGAAACCAAGCTTACGTGAATTTCGCTGTGTTCCAAAGTTCAAGCTTGGTGGACTCTGCCCTGAATATTCAAGTCACTTTAAGACGTGTGACCAATAGTGGATTGATACATCACGGTATGACCTCTTAGCTGAATTAAGAGAATGCTTACTTTAAATCTGCAGGATTGCAGCGATGTAGTAAAGTGGAGGAGACTAAATTTTGTATATATTATTATATTAAAAAAAAAAAAAAAAAAA
>RJVU01019258.1:7631768-7720670 GCA_003731715.1 Anabarilius grahami | reverse complement strand
TTTGAACAGGGACAATGCACAATAAAACATTAACCCTGCATATAACAAGGAGAAATGCATTGCACCAGGTTTTAGCAACTTGCTATTTTCCACCCGTAGTCCCTGGGCAGGTAGATAAAACATATAATTAAATGAACAGGTACTAAATTCACAGTTGTACAAAATATCAGTTACAAAGTTATGAATACACACATTTCCACATCATTAAAACAATTTACCCCCCTCCCACCACCTTTTATAAATAAATATGCCCCCCATCACACACACACTCACACATACACTCACAAATGTCTACAAGTTTGCTGTGTCAGCATCCAATGTTTTGTGCGACATGAGGATGTTTTAAAATCCGTACATGTAATCAGCTCTGTTGGAAGTGTGTTCCATTGATTTATGGCAATAAAAGAGAAAGATGATTTACCAAAAGAAGTCCTGCATTTAGGAATACAGCATTCTCCCCTGGTAACTAGTGGATCTAGTGGAACGATCGATAATTTTCTAAAAAAAAAAAATGTATATACTTTTTAACCACAAATGCTTGTCTTGCACTAGCATCCACAACTTCACGCATTACGTAGTCATGTTGGAAAGGTCATAAGTGATGTAGGCGGAAGTACCGACCCAGTGTTTACAAAGGGAATATGCAGACTAAGTCAAATGCCCTTAACCAAAAAAAGAAAAAAAGAAAGGTAAAACAATGATGTCGGACAATTTTGAAGTTGGAGGAGAAAATGAGATGGAGTTTTTCGGTACTTCCAACTACGCCATGCGTGACCTTTCCAACGTGATTACGTAATGGGTGAAGTCGTGGACGCTAGTGCAAGACAAGCATTTGTGGTCAAAAAGTTTTTTTTTTTAAAGAAAATTACCGATCAATTCACTAGATAAGACCCTTATTCCTCGGCTGGGATCGTGTAGAGCCCTTTGAAGCTGCATTGAAAGTGCAATTTGGACCTTCAACCCATTGGTAACCCTTGAAGTCCACTATATGGAGAAAAATCCTGGAATGTTTTCCTCAAAAAACCTTAATTTCTTTTCACTGAAGAAAGAAATACATGAACATCTTGGATGACATAGGGGTGAGTAAATTATCAGGAAATTTTAATTCTGGAGTGAACTAATCCTTTAATATATTACAATATACTACAGTAGGCATGTGGTTTACTTTAATGTTATTTAGGTATTCGTAGTGTAAAAGCTAGAACAGAATACAGGTTTGGAACAACATGAAGGATATCAAATACTCCCCTGAGTTGCGTAACTGAGTAAGTGTGCACTCAGATGAAAAACACAGACTGTTTAAGACATCATTAACTCAATCCTTTTCTCTCAAAGGGTATAGACAACAGTAGATAGGCAACAGAATTTGACTGCATGCGCTCTCCAAATTGATCCAGAAAGAAGATTAGCGGCTCCTGTCGTACACCCTCATGTGTTTTCTGCATAGTTACACCAGTCTATCATTATTCATTGAAGTATACATTTGTTTTGATCATTTTTAATCTGAAAAGCGATGCTGAATTAACCGTTTGAATTAATCATGGGAATTAATGCTTTAATTCGTCCATTCAGCCCACGTCTTCACGTCCAGCTGCACTGGGCTGCTTAACAGCAGTGGTGGAAGCATATGCTTGTGTTACGGGGGGTGCAGGCCGAGTCTCCACGGAGAACTCTTACAAAAGAGACACAATATCAGCCCTCAGACGCGTGCAATGACTTAAACGCTCCATTGTATTAAATATGAATGGGACTCCATTGTCCGACCCCGTGCGAGTGGGGAGGCAGTGTTGTCGATTAGCCACATGATTAAGCAGATGACACGGAGGGGCTGTAAAGGTAAATAAAGGCCGCCTTCTGTCACTTCCTGTGCAGGGACACATGGCTGCGGCCTCCCGAAGACCTGCCAGAACGCCCTCGCCAGCGCGTTAGAATACAGCTGAGAGCTGGCAGACAAAGGAGGGGTGAGCGGTTTGATTAAAAAAGCATGAATAACATAGTCATGGTCTATGTCAGGTGTTAAGTATCTCATTGAGCCATTTGCATGTCAAAGGATGTGTTTTTTCCCCTTGTTTTGTGTGTGTGTGTGTGTGTGTGTCCCACTCTATGCCAGTGTGTGCGTTACACCTCCTATGAAGAGGGCACCCTCTCATTGACAGCTGTTACGGTACGGCATCGTTTGTCAAAACAGATTTTATTAACACATTAACACCAAAACAAAATGAATGACTGTTCATAAGACCATATCATTTGAATCAGTGACCTGTGCAACTGTTTGAATAGCAAACGCATGAGAAAAGTATCAACGAATATATATATTTTTCTAATTCAAATTCTGAAAAGTGTTAAGCTGGCAGTGAATGTTCTTTATTAGTATCAAATATGGGCATGCGTTGATATATATTCCTGATTTAAATTCTAGAAAAAAAAAAAAGGAAAAAAATTGCTGTTGTGTGCCATGTTAAACATTTTTGCATGGGGTTCCAGTCACTCTGCATTGTCGTAATGTCACATGCTTTTGTCCTGCATGTTTTTTGTGCTATCTGAAGCCTTCCCAGTCCATCTTCTGTAACAGCGCTGGATGTATCGTCATTTTAGTTTAATGATGATTTGAAGCTAACCTTAGCGTGCTCTTGCCACTTTCTTCCACCCGCTTCATTGTGGGACATTCAGGTAACTAATCTGCCTTTAAATATGTCTCCAAGGGAACGCAACTAATTAGCACTGAAATTTACTGCCTTCACTTTTATTGACTTGTCCTACTTCTCCGATAATTAACTAATGAGGGAACTAATGAGCTATGTCATTCACTCATGCTGTTCAATTAAAGTACAGAATCAATTATTGAAAATAGGTTTGCATTTTTGCCACCTCTTGTGTGGACGACAGCGGAAAGTTTCAAAATGAAGAGAAAAGACTTTGGGAAAGTTTAGACTCTTTCACCACAATTCTCTTTCAGATGTGCTACTGTATGTTGTCGTGTGTAAAAGTGGATATACAACAGAATGTTGTACAAAATGTATGATTAACAATTACCTTGCAACTCTTTAATGTATGTTATATTGTAAATACATTATTTCCAAATTTCAAAATTACAAATTTCCCAATAATTCTAATTTATTTATTTTTTTTGAACCATTTTTTTGAATACATTTTTTTTTTTAACAATTTAACAATGGGCTGCTGGTTAAACACTTTGGAAATGGATTTCCTTAAACTTAAAAATACATTTATAAACTCTATTCAACAGAAGAGTAATGTCCATTATTTACAAACTATATACAAACCCCTTTCCACCTGTGTGTTTGTTTATTACATTTAAAATATTATCTTAATATCTTCTAACAATAAAACTGTAATACTCTGTAATCTGTTTGAAAGTAAATGAAAAAAAAAATCTGTTTATGTCCAACAAAAAAGTAAATGTTTTAAATGTTCAAAATTAATTTTATTTAAATTGTGAAATATATATATATATATATTATTTTGTATTAACTAACAGTAGACTGGATGCAGCAAAAATAGAAATTGTATTCTAAATACTATATTCTGTAAAACAATCATTGGATTGTTTCCAAATCTGAACTAATATTTTGGCAAAATGGAAAGTCATATTATGGTGATTATCAATAATAATAGTTATTTAAAATGTGATTTCAGACCTGTTTGTCAGCTCTATTGCACAGTATGACGGCCAGTGATCTCTCTGAGTAAACAATGCATTAGTTTGCTAATCTGGAGCTTTGTAAAAACACTAGTGTCATTAAAGAAAATTAATTACGCTAATTCACTGCCAGCTTCATTCACAGATAATCAACTTTCTCATCATTGTAATTCACACTGCTATCAGACACCATGACTGCACTCGAATGAGCGTCAGCTTTTAGAACAAGTTGTGCAAAGTTGTTATTGTATTAAAATTGTGTTCTTATGATAAATTATTATATTAATGTCTTATGTGTTGTATTAGCATTGTAACTGGATTAAGTCTGGAACAGAATAAAAAAACTTCTTACTGAGGCATCTAAAATTACTTGTATTTTACCATTTTAAGGGCATGCGAATAGTAATAAAGCATTTGTTTAAATGTCAAAAGGTACTGATGTAAAAAAAATTACAATTGCAACTATATTTTCAGTTTGGCATATAAACAGTACGCATACACTATACAATGGATTTGTTTTATAAAGAAAGGTGGTTTAAATACAAAGAGAGGAATCTCATCTCCAACATCAGAAGCCAAAGCAACATAAAACCCTTCTCAGATAATTAAGGCATTAAACATGCCTATATTTTCGCTTAATTAATAATTAATTTAATGAGAGGATGAGGCTGTAAAAATCACTAATTAAAATGCTGGAGCAGTGCAGAATGCATAGACTAATGGTGAAGGGGAAAATTATGCAAAAAGATTGGAAAGAAATCCCGCCACCATCACCAGCAACCTTCCCCAGCCTCCTCCGTGTTTGGGCTGTATCAATATTCTAATAATACCAAGCATGCCAGAGGTCCTGGCTGGTGTGCCAAGCAGCATTGAGTGGATGTGACAGGCTTGCAGAAAGATGCAAAAGCCAAGGACATAAAATTCATCCCGACAGCAACCTTGGAGATCATCCCAGGCTAGAGTCTGCTGCTCTAAATTAGACGAATAAACTCTAAAGAGCATAATGGAGTCGACTCTGTGTCAGTGCTGTGACAGGCTGCTGCATTTACACAACAGGCTGAGCGTGACCAAACGTAATACTACCAGAAACATCACTGTACTAACCGCCACTATGGTTTTATTTACTATTATTTATTGTGCTATCATTTTGTTCAGAATCACTGATGCAATGAAATTTTGACACAAGCATTAAGTCTTTATCAGAGGTTTCTTGGTTTGCAGGTTTTCTTACTTTCAAAATATAGATTTAAGACTTAAATGATGCACTATTTTAGTCATGTTGTACCTATAAAGTCAACCTGAAATTCTGTTCACAACCCGTATTCAGATTATACACATTATATCCATGACGTAATAGCTGACTGAAATATGTTATTCAATGAATTGTTAGAGAGATTTGTGATTTCAGTCAAATAAGCCATTTTTTTCTCAAACATATAGCCTACTCTACCAATTAATCGTGCACAAGAACATGCATTAATTCTTATTCCCTGCACAAAATTTTTTTATGACAGCGCTTCCCCGCCATTGACGGAATTTTCCAGCAATCCATATTTTCACTGTAATATGGTAGGGTGCACTATTACGCATCTTCTGAAATAGTACAGAATCTCCTGATCAAAACACAGGCGAAAAAGAAGCAGAAACAAGCGATAGAAGCATTACTTATGCTCATGTAAGCTAACGCAATCATCAAACATTAAACAGCACATAAATCAAAAACTGCCTAATGTTACCGAATGAAATGTTGAACCCACAAAGAGTTATAGGACTGTGCAAGCTTTGGGGGTATTGATGGACAGGATCTAGTCGATCTATATGTTTTGATCGTCATTTTGAATCTGATCTGGACATAGTTTTTGACAAAAAAAACGTGATTTTCACATGTTTTTGTTCAAAATTTTTTGTTTTTCTGAAACTTACATTCAAGTGTTGATAAAAAAAAATGCTTGAAGCTAGATTTTTTATTTTTTTTTAAAGCAAAGACTCTGTTCTTTCTTTTGATATATTGTATGTTCAGATATTCATACAACAATGTATTCTGGAGGCCATGAAAGATTTGTGAAAAATATCAAAAATGCTGGCACTGGCTGGCCATTGATGAAGACCACTGTAGATTTATATTAATGCATTTAGAAGGCGCTTTAAAACAAAACAACTTACAGTACATTTAAATCACATGTTTTATCAAATTTGAGGAGAACAACATTAGGCTTTGTTGTCGTAACAGTTCTGAACATGCTTATAAATATCCAAACAACTGTTTCAAACCAAAATTACTGAGATAGCGAGAAGAGAATCCACAGTGCACACACATTCTTTAACATCCACAGGATCCAAAGCACAGTCACACTGCGATACTCAGCAAAACCTCTGTGGCACCAGAGATCAGCATTAATAAAAGCTCAGTCTCAGCATATGTCACCTCACTTCATAACACCTTCCCAGACAACCATCCAATGAGAGTGCACACTCTACCTCAAACCCAGAGCGCTCATGACATTGGAGCCAAGGTCACGCCGTACCCTCAAGGATTAAAGTGTGGAATGACCACTCAAATAAACCAATCACGTCTCTACATCCACAACCTTCCACTGGCCGATGTCGGCCGATCTCTGCTCTGCTACAAAGACGAGACGTATGTACATGGTAAAAACAGACAGAGCAGACGTGGTTATGTAGGGTATGGGTAAAATTTCCATCACATTTCAGAAAGAGTAGACACATTCCACAAATACAGTGAAAGTCATCATACCCTATGAAAAGCTTTACCTTTTGTCACATTATACCCTGGAAAATAAAATAAATGAAGTCTGACTTTTTTGAGCTGTATGTACAAAAATGCATTGAGTGGTAAAGTGATCAGCCCCTTAGAGTATACCATTACAAAGGTGCAAACAATCAATTTACAGAGGCTATGCGTATGGCACCACCAACACATTGCCTATATCAGGCCGTCCGTCCAAACTGGATGACCGAGCCAGGAGGACATTGATCAGAGAAGCTATCAAGAAGCCAAAGGCGAATTTGAAGGACTTTATGGCTGGGAGTGGGACTGGTCTGTCTGTGCATGTGACAACTATCTCACAAGCTTTACACAAAGCTGGCCTGTATTGCAGGGTGGCAAGAAAGTAGCATTTCCTGAAAAAGTGCCACACTCAGTCTTGTTTGTGCTATGCAAAAACACACCTGGAAGACTGGGAAAAGGTGCTATGGTCTGATGAGACCAAAATTGACCTTTTTGGACTGAACTCCAAGCTTTATGTTTGGCAAAAAGCAAACACACCAACACAAACTATTTTAGGGGTATGATGATTTTCTATAGGCACTGTAGGTTACAAATTGGTCTGTGAGTTTTTTCAAAGCAATAAAGGCAAAAATCCAGTGTCCATTACAGAGAGAACTATATGCTGGACATAAAGATAGAAAACCAATTGCGCAAATAATTTTGTTTTATAAAAAAAGTGATTTAATTTAGGGTCATATACCCCCAGTTTCACAGACAAGGCTTAAGCCTTGTCCCAGACTAAAATGCATGTTTGAGCTGTTTTAACTGAAAGCAACATGCACTGGCATATCTTATTTTTTATTATTTTTTTTCTTTTCTTCCTAAGGCATGTTTATAAAAGCTACTTAAATGTCCTTATTGAACTAAGCCTAATCCTGGCTTAATCTAAACCCTGTCTGTGAAACCAAGCCATAGGATTTAAAAGTGACTTAATTCAGCCAATATCTGCAACTGTTTGGACATATTTTTATTTTGTTGGAATCTGCAAGCAAGGATTTTACAAATATATTTGGTCACTCTCTAGATTAGGGTCCAATTCTCACTATAACTATTAACTATGACTTTTGCCTCAATAAACTCCTAATTACTGCTTATTAATTGACAGTAAGGTAGTTGTTAAGTTTAGGTATTGTGTAGGATTAAGGGATGTAGAATGTGGTCATGCATTAATATGCGCTTTATACGTACCAATATCCTAGTAAAATACATGCTAATAAGCAACTATAGTTAATAGTGAGAATTGGACCCTAAACTAGAGTGTTACCATATATTTAATGTTGAAGTTTCTTTGATTTGTATTGCTAAAACTACTGAAATTACACAAATCATAACCCAACTGTTCATGCATTACAACAAATAATATTCAGGTTTGTCATGTATATAACCATCTTCTCATTCGTCTATTTGTGCCCATTACCAGTGTTTAAGAACGATTAGCATCTCACGGTTTGTGCCCTATGGGACTGTTAGCTACTTATACGTGTCATCTTTATAATGCTAGACAGTTGTTCTAGGCTTTATGCCAGCGAATCTCAACCGTTCAAATAATGAGCTAATCAGCAGAATGGATCATTAATCAGAGTTTACTTGTTTGTTACTGTATTTCACCTCTTTTAGCCTGTTGAGCTATTTGTGCGCTAATCACTTAAATAGTATGCCAATTACCAATGGATTCGAACATCTATCTCGCCGTCTATCTATCACCTTTTCATGCTGCAATATTCTTCAATTAGAGCATTTTTGTACCCTACTTCATCATGGGCTAAAGTAATCAAGATTAATCTCGCTAGCTGACACGCGCTGTTTGCTAAGGCACACACACTACAATTGCTCAGGGCAAGCATCATTAGGAAATGCAATAAAATTAGGCAAACTGATTATATTTCAAAACTCAGAAGCAAAATAAAACACAATTTGGGGCCGCCAATTAGGGGAGTTGTTCTCATTGAGCGCCAGCCATTATGTGGCATTATTGTTATGCCTGGGCGCCGCTGCGGGCTGACGGGAGGGGTCTGGCACGTCCTGGCGGCCTAAAGTCACCGCTCTTTCAATGCCAGTGTATGACACTGATCTGAGTATTATTCACTTTAGAGATCTCTTTGTTTGATTCAATGATGTTTCAATTATTGTTGTACTTCAGGTAACAGACAAAACTGCAACATTTTGCTTGCTTTTGACACAAGTACTAATATTTGCTTAAAGTATTATATCAGCATTCACTTGACAGTTGTTTTATATTTAGTAAATATTTTAAATTCAGTCATTTACAAATGGCCTCAAGCATGCTGAATACAAATAATTTAACAAGATTGCTTGATAGCTATTTTAATAAAAAACAGCAAGTTTGTGTAATTAAATGCTAACTAATAATACTGTCCTTAATTAATACACAAACACATGTTGTTGTTTTTTTTTTCCACTTTTATACAGTCAAACCAAAATTTATTCAGACACCTTAAACATATAATTCATTATTAGAGTTTATTCACTATAGTTAAAAAAATGGTAATAAAATATGACAAGATCTCAGAGTTAAGCTGTGTCAGAAAAAAATAATCAAAAATAAAGAATTTGTGGGTATAATATGTCACAGTTCACTTTATTTTGCTATCCTCATTTAAATGAACTATAGTGTCCTGCACCCACTAGTAAAAAATTATATCTAGTGTCTCAATAATATTTGGTTTGACTGTACCTACAGTATATGTCAGGAATAATAACAATACTGATAAATGAAACAGTTCAATATTGCAGAAGAGCATCAGACAAAATAATATTTGAAGTGAAAAACTTCAGTTGATTTTCAGTTCAAGATCAATTTTAAAGGAATGATCCGGGTTAAATTAATAAATAAAATGAAACTTGTCACCTGTAACATGCTATCGATTATCACAGGAAATGTGCACTCTTCTCATCTCTCTCTCTCTCTCAAATATAAACATTAAAAAAAATAAATAATAACATGTAGTTGAAGTAAAACACTTAAAATTAAAGTATAATAGACTAGCAATTACACCAGCATAAATACTGTATCTACACAGTCACGGGACTTAAATATAAATATGTGTTAAAATGAGACTATAGGGCACTTACAAAACTTCTCAGTGTAAATACAGTCAAATATTATTAAATGGAACTCCTTTCTAGACAACTATACATAAAAGCCTGGTACACGACCCAGTGTACTTCCACATAAATATGAGTACTTCCACATTCCACTGTAGCCATGATGTTTGCTTTTTTTAAAAACAGAGGGACTAAATTATTCTAAAATGATCATCTATTTTCAACATTTTACCACAAATGCCGTCATTACAGCTTAATTACCCCCAGGGGCTGGGCCTTAAGCTTGGCCACCCCGCTCTTGACAAGAATTGCGTTTATTTAAACGCAGAACCGTCTCTTTAAGACCACAAAAAACTAGAGACTTTTCCGACGCGCACTCCAACGCGCGGTGAAAGGATACTGGTGTCGAATGACCTTCAGCAGAACAACAGTGAACGGCGAAAATTATAGCTTACGTCAGTATTTCTCAACTGGTGGGTTGCAAGTCGTTTTTGAGTGGGTCGCAATGTGTGCAGTCAAAGAAACAACAACAAACGTAATACTCTGTTTTTGATGTCACTTTTATTTTGAAAGACGTGTGTGAAAGCCGGTGACACTCCTGTCAGATGCTGAGAGAAACGCGTTGTCCTTATTCGGTATCTGCGGTAAGATGATCTATGTCAGGCTATATGTCAGTAAAAAAAAAACGTAGCCTACTTTCCTGTCGTGTCAGCCATTATACTTTGCTNATTATACTGTGCTCATGGCGCGCGCTTTTCAATCACGCGCAAAAACGGCGCGCTGTATATTAATTCACTATAAATAAAGAACAAAAGAAAGCCCCTTCATTAATATGCCTGCAGGTGAGGAATATATATATATACTTTTATATTTTTTAAATGGTAAAATTCACTCAGCATTCCATGATCTAATTCACTATCTCAATTACAATTAAGTACAAATAACTGTATTCAGTTGTGTTGTAGGCACAGTCCAGTATATTATAGTCAGACTCAGATTTCTGTACCACCCCAGACTGGTTGCTGGCCCCTGCCTGGCCACCCCTATGAAAAAATTCTTGGCTCCGCCACTGATTACACCCAGAACATTCCTTACTATGGGTATGCCCAGGTTGAGCTATCACTCTGTATTGCTTGTGAAAATGTAATCAATGATCTCATAAAATATACAAATGTACATGATGACCCTGAAATCTTTTACCTTTTCCAAAGCTCACACCCTCTGACCTCTACCCCTCGACCATGGCCTTATGAATTATAAATGCCATAATTACAGCCTGTGACTAATGTAATTTGATCAGTTTCTGTCTTCTCTTCAGATCCTTCACAGAGTGTTGACTGAGTAATCGTCGCTGATTTGTCCCTTGTCCTACACCCCTCCCCCTCACCCCCTTCTCACGCTTATTTCATCATTCTGTATACACATAGACCTCCAGTGAAGGGAGAATAGTTAACAAACTCCGGGGATGATTGATGGGCTAATTTCCAGCCCTGAATAAGGCAGTTTTCTAAGTCTGTTGATTCTCCATTTATTAGCTAATAGAAGCATTTATCAAAAAAGTCGCATTTTTTGCTTAAGCAATAATTGCATTTTTAAATCCTCATTAAGGCTTCCATGCATACATAATCCAATTGAATAAATGCAGAATTGAAATGAAGGATTAATACTGTGCTTTTCCTTTGGTAAACGGAAGGTTTGAGTGCTTAAGTATGCACGATATATAGGCGCATTCCGTGGCTTACATCCTGTGTAAGAATTTGGAAACTGTTAGTGCACTCCTGTAGGCTAAACCTGAAGGTTTTTCGGATTTAAGGACTATAGTGGTTGCAAATATTACAAAACATTCACTATATGCCCCAAATATCCATTTCTAGCGCTCATGTCGGCCAGGTGTGTGTGTGTGTAATGCGTGTTGTAATGTTAGCCTTTAGCCCGATCAAACAGGAGTCAAGTCTTGTTACCTGGCAACCGTCCCAGTGGCCAGCTCGCGCTCCAGAGCGGAGCCAGTTTTAATCAGACAGCAAATTTGCAGTGCAGAAAACAGACAAGCACTCAAGCTAATCTTGTTAGCACGATGAGGCCGTTTTCAGATATCACTGCAAATCAAATCATCCCGCAGGCTTTGAGCTCGGGGTCTTCGTGGTGGCAAACGTGTGTGTATCTGCGCATGACAGGGAATATGGATTATTTGTTGTACCTGAGCAATAAGAATTGAAAGGAAACTGAAAATAGGTTAATGTTGCATTCCTGTTAGCAAACATACATCTGCATTCTGTACAGTGTGCACAGTATAGGTGCTTTTTCTTTGAATCTTCAGATAACCTGCAACATAGTGTTCAGTATACAGCAGGCCACACCGAGCTGGGTACTGTATCCCACAACTTTCATTTTGAATGTGACAAAAGGAGAAAAGCTACTTTACTCATTTTCGTTTAGTTTACATTAAAATAACTAAAATAACTACAACTAAATAAACTAAAACTTAATAAAAAACTATAGACATATATATAAAAAAAAGACGACAAAAACACAACAAAATTAATAAAACTAAATATAAAATTAAATCTAATTCAAAATATTTACAAAAACTATAATAGTATATCAATTACACTAAAATAGCACTGATTATATCATCAGTTGTTTAACATTCCTTAACACAAATTACTTGGAAAAGACAAAATAATCTGAAAGTCTGAAATAATTCCAAAAGTCATTTCAAAGTCATACCCAGGTGAAAAAAAAGAAGAAGTACACTTCCATAATGTACTTAAAATGCTCTATTTCTGCTCACCAATTTTGTACTTAATATACTAAAAATTCTTCTTTAGTACTTAAGAACACCTAAGTGTACACAACTGTGCTATTTTGAGACACCATGAATATGAACTAAAATGTGCTTTTAATATACTATCTCTGTATTAAAAAAAATGGGTCCCACTTTATATTAAGTGGCCTTAACTACTATGCACTTGCATTTAAATTAATAATTTGATACAATGCACTTATTGTGTACATACATGTTTTTACATTGTACTTATATTTTAAAAACACCTGCATGTAATTAAATCTGTAATTAATTTCTGTAATTACATTTATAATTACACTGTTGACCCATCCCTTACACCTTAAACCTACCCATACCACCAAAGCTTTCCCTAACCTTACCCGTATCCCACCTCAATAGCAGCAAAAGTATTTTACAATTTAGTATGAACCCAATAACCGCATTGTACTTATTTTTTGATGTAAGTACATAATAGTTAAGGCCACCTAATATAAAGTGGGACCAAAAAATGTTTAGTTACCACTTGTAGTACACTTGAACCCATACTAGTGTACTACAAGTGTACTGCTTTTTTCACCTGGGTAGTGACAACAGTGTGATATGTTACTGTTTGAAATGATTGCATAGTTTCACATACTGTTTTAAAAAGTATGAATGAATGGCTAGTATTTAGCATACAACAATTGTCTCAATATGCAGAAATATTAGCTGCAGAAGGAGGTTGAAGAGGAGGATTTATCCAAACCATGTGTGATCGAATAAATTCAACAAGGTGGTTTGTTAAGAAAAAAAAAAGAAATCTATAATGAACATTTTGAACTCCCAACAGCTCATCTTCCTCTTCTCTGTCTGTTCTTTTCTGGCTCTTTATAGAAGAACCCCTCGTTTCTCTCTCTAAGCCCTTACTGCCCCCTTCCCCCACTTTTTTTGGTCATAAGCTCGGTTCAATTTTGAAGCATCGGTCTCCCTGTAGAGCGTCTCTCTCGCCCTGAGCCATACGGAGCGCTGAGACTCAATCCACAGGCCCCTGGAGAACCGCGCGAGGAGAACAAAAGGAACCTGCAAAGTGTGAATCTTAAAGAGATGTACTTTGATAGCCTGAGATACCTACTGGAGCGCTGATCCAGAACCCAGAGAGATTTGACAGAATCAAGGCCTCGCTATAGAGAAACAGAGAGAGAGTCAGTGAAGTGGGTCAAGCCCAAACTCAACTCGCTAAAATTCAGGGAAAACTCCTCTAAAGATAATATCACATCCACATTACTTTCACTACCACTACAAAGAAAGTACCAAACCATGGTGATACAATGCTATTCTTTGAAGTACCATGTAAACACCACAGTACATGAATGCAATATATCATAGTACCATGATATTATGATCAACAATCTATTTAACAAAAAGGAGGAAGAAGAAGAAAATAAAAGTCCAATTTATATTAAAACACTTCTATGATGAACATGCAGTTTCTCAATTAAAAGTTGTTTTGGCAGTGAATAGGCAGTAAAGTAGGCAGGTTAGACTATTATTAACATTTGAAATAGTAATTGTGGTGTAATCAACAGCACATTATTCTCATGTGCCAAGACAAGGATAAAAGAGAAAATGACTCCTGACTGTGTGTCCATGTTGATAAGTTTTAGGGTATGTTTACACGACAACTATGAACCAAAAATTGAAAGTTTTTTTTTTTCTTTGTACAGATGACAACATTATCAAAATGATCCCCATTCACACTGATCCGCGAAAACAACTAAAAAATGCTGCATTATGCTGCCAGGCCAGTAGATGGCAATGTCACTTTGTAAAGAAAGATTGCGCGCTTGGGCACATATGAGGCGTTTCTCAATACCAAGTTCGGAAACTTCGGACTTGGCAAGTTCGACTCAGGAGAACGAACTCCGGTGGACGGGAGGACGCAAGCAATGGCACAGCAACGTACTTGATAACGTCACTCAGCTCGCTCTGGCTACTCCGGTTATCTCTGTATGTCTATTTTAGGCAACAATAAAACGAAATGTGTTATAAAACACCACTCTGCCTCTTTTTGTTTTATAAAAAAAAAAAAAACATATATAGCCTTACAAATGTGGTTCAGGAAACGCGTTCATTGATTATCTTGAATGTCTGCATAAAGTATTTATACTTTATGCAAACGAAATATTAAACAACGAAAACGAAATATTAAACAACCCTGCCTCTTTTACATTTCAAAAATATTAAACATTAATGTGCATACTCTGATCTTCACTGTTATAAAATGAAATATAACATAAAACACAACCCTGTCTTTTTTTTGTTAAAAGTCAGTTTTAATTATCAGTAATAGCCATTGTGAAAAGTATAAGAATATACAATAAGAAATAGAGCAAACAATTCAGTCAAGCGTAAATCAGCGCTTTAGTAGGCTACAACGGTAAAGTTAAATAGCCTAAATATATAGTGTTATGAAACGTCACTTGACCAAAACGATTTGCCACAGAACGAATTATAGATTCCTGAGACCAAAGATGACCCATTAGATATACAAAAGATAAGCGGTTATCATGTTTAACCGCTACAGAGACATCAGAACCAACGGCAAACATCAGAAGGACTAGCCGAGGTAAGGCTGCTCTCGGCTGGGTACATGAGCAGTGATCGCCCGGTGATCGCCTGGATCTCAAATTTTCAGAAAGGCGCTATCTTTATCAATAAACCACAAATTTGAGCTTTAAACCTGTACAATCTCGCCTGAAAAACTGTTAAAACTACATATCATGATATAAAACAGTAATATGTTTAAATTATGCGGGTTTTCTCCTTTACTATTGACGCATGCTGGTTAGTGCGAGATGCATTCTGGGATACCTGGCTGTCTCAAGTCTGCACTAGTCACCTCTCAATGCATCCTCGATAAAAGGGGCGGATCAAGAACACATCCGGGGACTTGAACTGTACTTGGCTAGATGTGAACTTTGAATTGGAACAGTACTTGGACAGCGACTGATGACGTTTCACAAGACCACAAGAACACAAGTACAGACAAGAACGCATATTAAGAAACGGCTATGCATTCTTTTACAGAGCACTCGGGCCAAACGCGCATGCCTATAGACTAAACGTATTACGCATGTGCATGCTGTCACCTCTTTCACAGATTCGTTTTTGTAGTTTACACAGAGAAACCCATTTTCAATTGTCGAAAATGGTGTCATGCAAACGGCCCCTTAGTTAGTACAGGTTGTAAAATATTAAGTGGTTGAACTNCTCCCCACCTTCAATACCACGACTGAGGTGAGACCCTTGAGCAAGGCACCGTACCCCCAACTGCTCCCCGGGCGCCGCAGCAATGGCTGCCCACTGCTCCGGGTGTGTGTTCACGGTGTGTGTGTTCACTCCTGTGTGTGTGCACTTGGATGGGTTAAATGCAGAGCACAAATTCCGAGTATGGGTCACCATACTTGGCCACATGTCACTTCACTTCACTTCACTTCAATAACAGTAATATGTTTAAATTATGCGGGTTTTCTCCTTTACTATTGACGCTTGCTGGTTAGTGCGAGATGCATTCTGGGATACCTGGCTGTCTCAAGTCTGCACAAGTCACCTCTCAATGCATCCTCGATAAAAGGGGCGGATCAAGAACACATCCGGGGACTTGAACTGTACTTGGCTAGATGTGAACTTTGAATTGGAACAGTACTTGGACAGCGACTGATGACGTTTCACAAGACCACAAGAACACAAGTACAGACAAGAACGCATATTGAGAAACGGCTATGCATTCTTTTACAGAGCACTCGGGCCAAACGCGCCAAATAATTGAAATAATTTTAGCATTGAAAAATATCTTTTAAAACATATGTTTTTTTTCTTTAAAGATGAGAAGAGAGTGACACAATGCATTTCACAGGCAAACACACTCAGGGAATCCCTCTGCACTATGGGTGTTGTAAATATAGCAATGACGATTGCTCTAAATGAAGATGTAGTTTTCAGCTCTGTTACTGCCAACACTACAGCGTGCTTTCATTCCAGCATCACCATTAAGACAATCATTTTCTAGTTGAGCTGCAATAAAATCACGTGCCTTATCTTAAATGCTTCATTGCGATTGCAAACACAAACGGATCGGCCGCTGTTCTTAGCCATGTTATTTGACTTTATTTCATGTTGTTATTGCCTGCCACCATTGTTAGAATTAACCCACTATCACATTGGACCTTTCGTATGCCCATTTTAGCATATTTATTATAGTACCTTAAGAGGCAGCATCAACCACTAAAAGCAGTTAAAAAGATTTTGTTCCAACCTTGATGGGCTCAATAAAAAGGTAGCAACTGTTTTATATCATCCCCCCATAAGCAATACACATATGTACTATTATTACATTTGTGTTTCATTCCTTCTAACAAACATTCATAAAATCAGTGAGGTGCGAGTGTTTTTTTGGCCTTTTCTCCAGGGTTCATCACTTGAGCCAGTTGGCATAGGACTCATTTGAACATTTGTGAAATGTCCCAACACATTTGTTCTGAATTCTTCAGGAACAGTGGAGCAGAACAGAAAACTGTATATATTGATTCTTTAGGATATTGCTTCTAATTATATTATATATATTAACAATTGTAAATATAACATTTTAGTCAAGTCACCTTTATTAATATAGCACTTTAAACAATACAGATAGTTTCAAAGCAATGATGCAAATGTCATTAAATATGAGACAAATTCAAATTCTGTTGTACAGCAGCTCTACAGAAGACAATAGTGTCATTATTCACCTCAAGTCAGTTCAGTGTTGGTTCAGTTTAATAACTGTGTAAAGTTGACCAATTATTAAGTTCAATTCACCTACAAGCAGCTCTACAGAAGACAACAGTGTCGGTATTCAGCTCGAGTCAGTACAGAACTGATTCGAATCAGTAAAAAATTCACCAATTATAAAGTAAATTCTGCAGAAGTCAGTAGTGTTATCATGGTAGGGCTGGACGGTATATCGAGTTTGTACGATATACCGATATATTTTTAATATACTATACGGAATGAGGCGATACCGTTTATATCGATATACAGTAGTTTTATACGAGCACATCTGAAAAACATCGGTGAGCGCCGCCGCGCGCATTCGCGCCAAACAGACGGAGCTCAATAGAATGGGATCGCCATTATTCTGACTATACATTTTGATAAAATGTTTGTTGAACAATAAATGTGCCATATGTAGTATTTTAAACCTACAAGTAAATGTATTTTTATGATAGCAGTAACTATATATATAATATATAAATATATAGTTAATTAGTCTGCTTTTGTTTTTATTTTTATTTTTTTAGTAAATTTAACTTCTGCTTAAAAAAGCATTATTTTTATTTTTAGATTGTAATGTTACAATGTTAGAATGTAAAGTAACTTTCTCTTTTTTGCACATACTGTAGGCCTATTAGTGTGCCAGACTACTTGGTTACATTCACTATATTTGTATTATTAGCTTTCAATATAAACTCTGTTTGTAGGACAACATTAGGCAGGATGTAAAATTAAGATTTTTAAAAAGTAAATACAGATTTTTAATTTTTTTTCTAAATCCAAATAGAAAAATGTAGAAAATACCGAGCTATATACCGTATATCGGCATTTAGCCAAAAAATACAGAGATATGACTTTTTGGCCATATCGCCAAGCCCTGCATCATGGTACATTTCCCATACAGCGACATTATTAAAGTTAAATTAAAGTGACGTGACGTGTAGCCAGGTATGGTGTCCCATATTCGGAAATTTGTGCTCTGCATTTTACCAATCCAAGTACACACACACACAGCTGTGAGTATTAAACACTCAGTGAACACACACTCAGAGCAGCTATTTTTGTTGCGATTGGGGGTTAAGTGCCTTGCTCAAAGACGCCTCAGTTGTGGGTAATGTGAGTGGAAGAGAGTGCTGTTCATTTACTCCCCCCACCTAAATTTCCTGTCAGTACTGAGACTCGAACCCATGAAATTCATGTTACAAGTCTGACTCTATAACCATTAGGCCACAACTGCCCCTTAAACCACCATAGTCAGATGCATCGTCGAAAAACTAACTAGCTACTCAGGACTATTTCCAGTCGCATATCCATTGTTTGAACCACATTCGTTCAACAATATAGGACTGTCGTTAATGACGTCACGCGTATGTGGCGAAGTAATAACTTCTGCTAATGAACTATTTGAGATCTCAGAGATGCTGCAGTTAAACATGGCACCTGATGACTACTTCACTTTTTTTGTTCCCTGTCATTTTGCTTTATTTAATGTTTGATTAATCACGGGTTCCTTCTTATGTCATACTCCGGGGTTTTCTTGCGCATTTATGCACATGCGCACTATTTAAAAACTATGCTGATTGTTGGCACACTAAAATGTTGAAACATATATATTTAAATAAAATGAAAGATATAGAATGTACTGCATGTTAGCTTGCTTATTGTGCCCAAGAGCACAATTTATTTACAGTAAGTCCACATATCATACTAACAAAACACTATATGCTTCTAACTACAGGCGGAGAGCTTGCTGTTTGAAAATGTTCATTTGAAGTATGATTTTGGGAAATGCCAAATCGTTGAACTACATTGGTAAGGACGACAGAACTTATAACCACAATAAGCTAACGATGCTTTTGGGAACTCAACTTCAGTATATTGTAATAAAACATAACATTTTAGTAATGAGTTTTAGAAGTTTTAAACACCTTTAGCCTGAAGGTAGATAGTATCAGCAGTATTGCTTTGTCCTGTTGTGGGAATCTTCCACTAGATTTAATTTTGTGCTTAATTTTCTCATAATCTCTATACACTGCACTGAACTGGAAGTTTGGGTTTTACCACTGAGGCTAAATGCAGAAGCGATTGTGATTATTATTGGTAATTTGAATCAGGTTACTTCAGGTATAGAGCACAGAGGACGCACAGGAATTTTCCGGCTAGTGTTGCCTTTTTGAACAGGTGCATCTTACTAGTCAATCCTGGCTCAAAGCATGAAACAGTATTACATCTACAACTAGTATTACACTGACTTCAACTTTCTGCTTAGAGTTAATGAAAACAAGACATTGCTGGAAGGAGTTCTGGAAGAAAACATAACTCAGTTAATCATCCAAACAGGTTTTACACTCCTACAACCTCCTCTGCCTGCAACTTTCATCTTCTACTTGTCGGTCAAACAGTCCTGTCTCAATTGGTAGAGTCTTAAGGGATGCTCAAACAATGCATTGCTAGCATCATAGAGCAGCATCCAAAATCACTTGCTGGAGTAGGTAGGCTACTACATTTGACTACAATTATTATTAATGCTTGACTGTTAAACATATGTTCTATATAGTATGAATGTGTGTAATATGAATCAAATCCTGACATACTGTACTACATCCCCCCATGACGTCACTGTCATGTGACTTTTTTAGAACCAGTTACGTCACTTTACTGCCATCCACAACCCTCTAACAGCGAGAGATCATAAGTAATATCGTATGGACTTCTTGTATTATACTTTTTATACACTCCTCATTAACTTTTATTGTATAAAAATGACCAACTTGGACATTTTCCTAAACATCTCCTTTTGTGTTCTACAGAAGAAAGCAAGCCATACACGTTTTGAATGAATAAGGGCAAATGATGACAGAATTTTTATATTTTCTAGTGAACTATTCCTTTAATTGCCAGAGACTTTCCATCTAGGTGACTGATTGGAGTAATAAAACAGGTACAGTTTTGAGAAATAGATTGCATACTATCCACAAATAAGATTCATTATTGAAGAATGAATTTTACAGCACATCTCTCACACTTGACATCAGTTATGTGCTCAGAGCTCTCATGTTCCTAACAGCTAACAAGAGGTTGATGTGTGTGAATATACAATGCCCTTAGATTTTCTCTCTTCACCTGTGACACCATCACTCTTAAGATGTATGAATTCAAACAGGATTATACACAGTATGTCTGCCCTCTCCTGGACACAGACACCACCCCACCCACTCACACACACATACGCATCTCTAAATGTTATATCCATCTACTCACTGGTTTTCTAATGCTTAAAATGTGAATTGTTAAAAAAAGTAAGGTTAATCCCCACTGAATAGTATAAAACACTGTGGTGCTACCAAACGTTTTATTTGAGCAACCAAACAAACCACATTGACTCCTTTGGTCAGCCCAAACAGTCTTGGCCCAAGCACCACTGGTTGAGGGGGAGAGTTTGCGAAACCTGTTTCAAAATATTGTTTTTGCAATTCTGTTTGGTAACACTATAGTGGCAATCAAATTTTCACACAAATTATGATTACAAAGGCACATTATCATTCATAACACTAACAGTACATGATTTGTAGTACTATTTGTCGCATAGCTTTTCTGATGTAGTAAATTCTTCGTAACTCACCTGGTTGCACTTGCGATGTGAGCGCTTGGGTACAAACTCCATGAAACACCAGTCCCGATACAAGCGTTCAAAGATTTACAAGCAAGCTGAAATGGCATGATTGATTCTGACTCTGGTTAGCTATCTTAAGGCGCTCCTACTTTAGAGTAGGCCTTTGTGTACAGGGTAGTTATTTTCAAACGCGATAGAGCATTTTAGCGCCACTCACATTTAATTTCCAAACTGCCGAGATACGAACCAACGTAGCTTATCTATAAACGTTGTCTGATTCATGTTCATTTTGCACAAAACTGAACGCGGTATTAGCGCCACTTACTGGACATTTCATTTTGAAACTGTTGCGAAACATGCAAGAAACAACGTAATATCTTTCTGCTGAAAGGGGGGCGAACTTGGTATTATCCATCACGTTATTGTAAAAATGTATTGCTCCTTACCACAGTGGAGCCAGACAAGGACAAAATAGTTATTTTACAATTGGTTAGCATTATGTGGGCCAGATGATGTCAGCTGAAAATTATACTGGGACATGTTTTCAGTGTATGATATAATAGCTTCTATTAATTGTGTGTAAAACTAATGACAATACAGTTCACAACAGGGCAACAAACACTCTTTCCTTTAATTTGGCAGAAAATTTGGCTGGATGTTTTACTCTATCAAGCATACATTACATTTACTGTACTGAAAATGGAAAGTTGTGAAATATAATTTAAGCTAAACATCCCACTTAGCAAATACCTAATTAAACAAGTCTGATATTAATAGCATCTCAGTTTTGTCTTATTAATACAGGTGTGAAACATAATGACAGTTATTTACTACAGCTCTGTGAGTGACAGCAGTGTGTTGTCCTCATTAGAGGAGGTAAATGGACTGCAGTGATAAGCCAGCACTCATAATATTGTCCATTTATTCACAGGGAGGGGGAAAGCTTTTAAGAATTGTTTTGTTTGTTAACCGCATTGGTATTCTTTTGTCAAAAGGCTATTGGATGATATTCATGAACTGAAGAGTGTCCCAGAGGGCTTTGGGGCTCCCATAATGCCTGTGGGTGAAATGAGCAGGTGCACAACTGAGAGAAAATAAACTGGACACCAACATGACAGTAACCCAGACGAGATTTTTTTTTCTTGTATTGCGCTGAGGTTGCTCTTTCGGAGCTCAAGAGAATCCACAACGTATCAGCTTCATCTGAGACATTTTATCATTCCTTAGAGAAATATAAAAATAGCAAGAAATGATTCAATTGTTGGCATAAAGTAAAAATAGAGCTCTACAAATGTCAGTAGCATATCTCACTTCATTTAGTCTTGATTAGAATTCTTTGAATTCTCATTGAGATTCGCAGACTGTTTGAGACACTGAGAAAAAACATTGAAGGAGAAACATGGTGAGATTACTGGTATAGAAGAATTATCTGAGATGCAGTGAAATTATGTTTGCTCTCCATTTCTGTCTCTAATTTAATTTCTGTCTAGGAGAAACGTTCAATGTATTGCTGAGATCTCAATTGTAAAATTTCCTACAGGATGGCAGTGTGTGTTTATAAACGACCTCTTAAAATCAAATCACACTTACTGAGACGCATAGGTATATCACCTCAGCATGAGTGAAGGTGTGTGTGTGTGTGTTGGTCTAGTCCCCTGGGCCATAAAGGTAATCCCTCTACACTACACTCATCAGCAGGTATGTGTATGTGTCTTCAGGCGTGGCTGTTGGCTGCTCTTTCTCCATGGACTCCAGAGGGACGCTGGGGAATGGCCTCTGCTGGGCAAAATGGCTCCAGGAAACACAGATTCTCCTTCTCTCAGACAAAAAGCAGCATATATTTCCATTCCATATATTCTCTCACCTGTTAATGACTAAAAAAGGGGGGAAATGTCATCTGTGGTGATTTTTGCAGGGTATCGGTTTTCACGGGGTCCTGAGAATGTGGGTGAGACCTGTCAACACCCTCTCATCTGTCAGACACAGGTCACATGACCCTGCCTGTCACATGACCTGAGAATCTTCCTGCCGGAAGAAACAAGATTACTGTTTTCATCTATTGTACTCACCTTGATCCTTTGTTTCCCTAATCAGCTCCACATGCAAAACCTGCTGGAATATGCCACATGCTACATTTGACTTGCACTGGCATACATGCATTGAAGCTCTTATAAAGGAAATCAAAACTCAAAATGAATCAGTGATGTTAAAATGGCATCTTGAATGCGAACTGCAGAAATCAATCCTATGTTTTCTGCAACAGTAATACTTATCAAAAACATGCACTTGTTTCTTTTGCAGAAAGTGTAATAACAAATGAAAATATCTGATTGTGTTGAAAATTAATACATTGTGGCATTTGAAGATGCTTGTGTTTAAGAAAGCCCTCTTTACAAAGCTTTATTACACAATGGTCAATTCCAGTCCTCTAATTTGATTGGCCAAGAGGCATTCCAAGGGTGCTAATATTTCATATAACAGCACTGGAATATTTCAGTGTATCACTCTGCCTTTCTGTGTTTGTCACATGGAATTTCAATATTTTGCAACTTTATAACTGAACTATTTCCATTAGAGCAAAAATAAACAAATATATATATATATATATACTCTATAGTAACTTCTTGTTTTTAAACTGATCATTGCTTCAAGCCAATCACAGCCTTGTTGATATTCAGTAAAACAGCTTTACTGCTCCACCAGCAAACTTGCTTTTTTATTTATTTACTACAAAAAAATTTATACATCTTTAACAATGTTCTGGTAATCATTTATTTTAAAGGATTAGTTCATTTTCAAATGAAAATTAGCCCAAGCTTTACTCACCCTCAAGCCATTAGGTGTATATGACACAGTCGGATATATTAATAAATATACGACACATACGAGCTATATAATGGCAGTGAACAGGATCAACGAGTATGAGCAAGAAAGTACCTCCATCCACATCCATCCATCATAAACGTACTTCACACAGCTCTGGGGGGTTAGTCTGATACGATGCGATGCGATGCGTTTGTGTAGTAAAAAAAAAAAAAAGAAAAAATTCCATATTTAACAAGTTATAAAGTAAAATATCTAGCTTCCACCAAACTGCCTTCCGTATTCAACTTACGAAAACCCTCGCAGTTCAAAAAGCTTACGCTACATCCTATGCCTTCCCTATTCAACTTACGGAAAAATCTTAACTGACGTGACGCCAGTTCCTTTTTTTTTTTGTAAGTTGAATACAGAAGGCGGTCTGGCGGAAGCTAGATATTTTACTTCATGACTTGTTAAATATGGATATTTTTTTACACAAACGCATCACATTGCTTCAGAAGGCCTTTATTAACCTCCCAGAGCCGTGTGGAGTACATTTATGATGGATGGATGCACTTTCTTCAGCTTCATACTCATTGGTCTCGTTCACTGCCATTATAAAGCTCGGATGAGTCAGGATATTTATTAATATATATCCAATTGTGTTCATCAGAAAGAAGAAAGTCATATACACCTAGGATGGCTTGAGGGTTAGTAAAGCTTAGGCTAATTTTCATTTGAAAGTGAACTAATCCTTTAATTTATTTTGTTTTACTTATGATATTGCTCAGACATGGGTTTCAACACATCGAGTGAGTGAAAAGTTTCTATACTAGTTTTAAATGTGACCTAGCTCTAATAGTTCTGTAAACCTAGCACCTTTCATTTAAATAATAATAATAATAAAATCATTCAACACACATTAAAAAGACTGGACTATAAAAGTCTATTTTGTCCATCAGTAGCTCTCATTCCAAACCAATAGTAACATCTCTCGCTCTCTCTCTCTCCGTAAATGGACGACATTCAACAAGCCCTCAGATCCAATCTGATATACATAACTATCGGTCAGATGGTTATCACCCAGCAAATGTTTTTCAGTTGTAGCAAAATAACGGCGCTGAACAAACGAAAGATAACCCTCGGAAGGAACACAAACACTTGGGGGTGATTCTTGGTAATTTAGTAAATTGGTGCTTGCGGAGGGCTTTGAATGAAGGCCTTTGTCCGGCCTCAACCAGGATCACAAGTGTTATTGATGCTAATAATATACTTGAGCAAACAGAGCTCTACGGCAGGTTAATCGGGTGATATGAGCCCCTGCTCATGGTGTTTACCGAAGGATCATGAGAGTCTAGCAGGGGTTCATCATAATAACCCCGGATCAGAGAAAAATCCCAGGCATTTGCTCTGCTAGCCTATGAGAGAATCCGCTGTCAGTCATGTGATTCCATGATGAAGTGTCTTACAGAGTCTTATGATCAGCAATGATGGAGTGCCAGATTTTAGACATTCATTATGTCAGAATATCTCCATATCATATTTATGTGTGAGCGTGATTCTTTTGAGATGATGCTCTCACGGTATAGTGTGCTACATGAGATTAGGTTGAATCACTGCACTCGTGATCGGCCAACCACACAAAAGAGCACATCTTTTTAGCCCCACGTCTAATTGTTTCACTTGTGACCGCAGAGGCTAGCTGTCTGCTTCTGTCCATCACCTTTTTGTCTTCTCATTTTTCTTCTTCTCTTGTTCTTTTCAGACTTTGAATTTACAGAGGAAAGCTGTGGAATTATGTGTTCATCTAAGACGTGAATAACAGACACATAAATCCCTGCGGACAGTATACAGTGTTGACAATGGCTGCCAAACCTGGCTGATGTCACCTGGGTAATGTTGCACACTAATGGAGGAAGTTTCTTGAAAGCCCTGTGTGAAAACTGTGAGACGTGAAAACATTTTTTGCATCGTGGAATGCATTTCATACATGAATTCTAAGTACAGATTCGTTTCATTGTACATGATTTCATGAACACAGATGTGGCGCTCGCTCTGATCTGCTCAGCGGACTGAAGTCATTATCCAAACGTATGCTCGCCATCCCTTCACGCGTCCTGCATTGAGGGAGCGAGTGATAAGATGCACTGGGTTGGTCAGATGGAAGGATCCGGGACAAAAGAAGTGTGTCAGCATTTCTAGTTCAAAAAATCTTTTGTGCGACAACCATTCAACCCTGTTTGTATTCAAAATGGTTCAGGGTTGAATGTTCAGTCAGTGTGGAAATGTCTAATAACAGTCCAACAAATCTAATAATTTTTTACTTTGTTAAATATATCACTATTTCTTAAAGTGGCCTATTCTTAAAGAAATTGTACCATTTGTGCCTGAAGGTTTTTTTAGTAACATCATAACTGCCCTTAGCAGATCACCATAGGGGGATGCATCCCCTAAATATTCAGATTAGTGGTCTACAAATATGGGATTTCAATGGCAAATTCTTAAACTGTTACTCCCAGTCCTTACTATGTGATTATCCTAACTAAGACTATCAGAGAGAGAGCGCACTTAAATCCAAGACAAAATAAGTGTGTCAAATGGCATTGAATTTGTATGTGTTTGAAGCTAGAACAAGAGCAGAAGCTCAAATAATGATTGTGCTGACTGAACATGTGTCGCGTGCGTCTTACTGCTTTCTCTCATTACCATCACACGTACACACACAATGATCATAAACACATGCATTTGCCACAACAGTGACATCTGCAGCCTCTACAATGCTGAAGATAAACGGTCAATCCAGGCCTATTTAATCTGATAGCAGCCGTTATGTTGGCAGATCAGAACTTGTGAAAATTTTAATTTTATTGAGTAGCTAAACACATGCTGCAACAAAGCTGTGATTGAAAGCAAGTTGAAGATGCAAGTGGTAGACAGAAAGCAATGCCTACAGCTTGTACACATACACACACATTCCACTCAACACTGCAGCATCACACTTAAAGGGTTAGTTCACCCAAAAATAAAAATTCCGTCATTAATTACTCACCCTCATGTCATTCCACACCCGTAAGACCTTTGTTCATCTTCAGAACACAAATTAAGATATTTTTGATGAAATCTGAGAAGTGTATGTTTCGTCCATAGACAACAATATAACCACCACTTTCAAGGTCCAGAAAGGTACTAAAGACATCGTTAAAACAGTCGACGTGACTGTTGGTTCAACCTGAATTTTATGAAGCAACGAGAATACTTTTTGTGCGAAAAAACAAAACAAAAATAATGATAATGTCATTATCCTTATGCAGTTGAAACAGTAAGCTTCCGTGTTTATATCTGAATGCTTGCTCAGTATTGGCCAAAGCTGTACACGTGAGCAGAACGATGCATGCATGTGATGCTGACGCAGGAGCCGGCCAATAATGAGTCAGCGTTATGACGTAGAACCTGGAAGCCTTCACTGTGCTTACTGAGCAGGGTTGTGCTAAGGATAATGACATTATCATTATTTAGTTGTTTGTTTGTTTGTTTTTGCTCACAAAAAGTATTCTCGTTGCTAATGATGATAATGATGTCTTTAGATCCTTTCTTGACTTTGAAAGTGGTGGTTAAATTGCTGCCTATGGACGAGTCATATACCTCTCGGATTTCATCAAAAATATCTTAATTTGTGTTCCGAAGATGAACGAAGGTCTTATGGTTGTGGAACGACATGAGGGTGAGTACTTAATGACAGAATTTTCATTTTGGGGTGTACTAACCCTCTAAGTGTAATAGTACCAATTATTTCTTTAGCATCATGTTCTGTTATAAATATTGTTACATATTTTTACCTGAACAGATGATTATGTATCGCTTATATTCCATGTGACTTGTAATAAATCACTCATGGTGATTGGAATGCATGATTAAAAATGTTTTAAAATTGAAGGTCAGTGTAAAAACACAACTAGCAAATATGCACCACAATAGAGTATTTACAGTCAGTTTATTGGGAACACTTGATAATAAGGTTCCATTTGTTTACTACATTAGTCAACACACAAACACACACATTTGTTTTTGTGAATTTTGGGGACATTCCATAGGCGTAATGGTTTTTATACTGTACAAACTGTATATTCTATCCCCCTACACTACCCCTACTCCTAAACCTACCCATCACAGGAAACTGTGCACATTTTTACTTTCTCAAAAAAGAAACTCATTCTGTATGATTTATAAGCCTTTTGAAAAATGGGGACATAGGGTAATGTCCTCATAAGTCAACCTCTCCTTGTAATACCAATGTCATACCCATGTCATTATACAAATGTGTGTCCTGATGTCACAAAAATGCGCACGCACACACACAGGTTTGTTTTGCTATAAAAGTGAGGACATTCCATAGGTGTAATGGTTTTTATACTGTACAAACTGTACATTCTATCCCCCTACACTACCCTCTACCCCTAAACCTACCCATGACAGAAAACATTCTGCATTTTTACATTTTTAATAAACATTGTTTAGTATGTTTTTAAAGCTATTTTAAATATGAGGACTCATGAAATGTCCTCATATTTCATGTTTACATCATAACACCAGTGTAATACCCATGTCATTATACAGATTTCTGTCCTCATAAATCACAAAAATGCACGCGCGCACACACACACACACACACACACACACACACAGGTTTGTTGTTGTGAATTGTGGGGACGTTCCATAGGCATAATTGTTTTTATACTGTACAAACTGTATTTTCTATCGCCCTACACTACCCCTACCCCTAAACCTGACCATCACAGGAAACTGTGCACACTTTTACTTTCTCACAAAAACTCATTCTGTATGATTTATAAGCCTTTTGAAAAAGGCCCATAAGGCCCCTTATGGGGACATGGGGTAATGTCCTCATAAGTCACCCTCTCCTTGTAATACCTATGTCATACCCATGTCATTATACACATTTGTGTCCTGATATGTCACAAAAACACGCACGCACACACACACACACACACAAACATTTATTAATCTTGTGGCAAGAAAACCTCTCTCACTGTCACTGTCTTTCTGAAATCTGAGTTTGATGTGGCCAATATAATAAATACTTGTAAAAACCTGACATAAGAGAAACTTATATTTTCTTAACCACATAAACTTAACCCTATAACAGTGTTGAACCGATTTTTTTTAACATTTCATCTCCAGTGTTTAAGGCCTACGTTCCAAATGGTAACTAGTTACAATTTAAGCAATAGTTAAATAAAATTAGTACACTGTTCTAAAAAAGTGAAATAATGACATCAGATCAATCAATGCTCAATTGGATAAAGATGCAGTTGAAACCTACGAGTTGTCTTTATGGGATTCTTTGTGTACTTTTGGAAAAATTACAAGAATAAGGATGATTCATATTTGATCTTACCACAGCAGAACCTTCTTAATACAGACTCTGGCTTGGACCCCATTTTGCCTTCAGAACTACCTTAATTCTTCATGGCATAAATTCAACAGGGGGCTGGAAACATTCCTTAAGCCGAGCACACATTTAACGACTAGTTGAAACATTCTAAGACTGTGCTCAACACACAGCGATTGTTTCCTGCGACTGAAGCAGATTTAAATACTTACACACGGGATTTAAACGCCGACTGTCATCGCTGACTGAACACAACTGGACGTTTGAGCACGATCAGTCATAAGTATCAATTTACATTCATAATCGGCCTTACAATCGTTAAGTGTGTCCTCTGCTTTAGAGATTTTGTTCCATATTGATATGATAGCATCACACAGTTGCTGCAGATTTGTCGGCTGCACATCCATGATGCAAATCTCCTGTTCCACCACATCCCAAAGATGCTCTATTGGATTGAGATCTGTGTAGGCCATCTGAGTATAGTGAACTCATTGACATGTTCAAGAAACCAGTTTGAAATGATTTCAGCTTTGTGACATGCTGGAAGTAGCCATCAGAAGATGGGTACACTGTGGTCATAAAGAAATAGACATGGTCAGCAACAATCCTCAGGTAGGCTGTGGTGTTGAAATGATGCTCAAATGGTACTAAGGTGCCCAAAGTGTGTCAAGAAAATATCCCCCACACCATTACACCGCCACCAGCAGCATGATCCGTTGATAAAGGGGAGGATGGATCCAAGCTTTAATGTTGTTTATGCCAAATTCTGACCCTATCATCTGAATGTTGCAGCATAAATCAACTCATCAGACCAGGCAACGTTTTTTCAAATCTTCTATTGTGCGATTTTGGTGAGCCCGTGCGAATTGTAAATTTAGTTATCTGTTCTTAGCTGACAGGTGTGGCACCCGGTGTGGTCTTCCACTGCTATAGCATGTCTGCTTTAAGGTTCGGTGTTTTGTGTGTTCAGAGATGCTCTTCTGCGTACCTCAGTTGTAAGGAGTGCTTATTTTAGTTACTGTTGCTTTTCTATCAGCTCGAACTAGTCTGGCCAATCTCCTTTGACCTCTGCCATCAACAAGGCATTTTCACCCACAGAAGTGCCGCTCACTTTCCTTTTTTTCAGACCATTCTCTGTAAACCCTTTATATGGTTGTCCGTTAAAATTCCAGTAGATCAGCAGTTTCTGAATTAATGTCTGAATTACCGTCTGGCACCAACAACCATACCACATTGAAAATCACCTGTTCCCCAACTTCAGCAGATAATCTTGACCATGACTACATGCCTAAATGCATTGAGATGCTGCCATGTGATTGGGTTATTAGATATTTGCGTTAATGAGCATTTGAATGGGTATACATAATAGCTGGTGGCTTTCTATAAATATTAAAACCCACATTTACGGACTACCCTGCAACTCTGAATCTGTTTGACGGAAATATGTCTGTTCCGTATTTTTGGAATGACAGTCCTACTTATTGAAAAGAAGTGATGAGTATTTGGCATCAGACACTGAGATATTAGTAAGTCCACAGTGTGTGTGTGTGTGTATGTGTGTGTGTGAGAGAGAGAGACAGAGAGAGATTAGAGGTAATACATATTGTTGGATGTCTCACCTCGCCATCATTGAGGGATATTTGGGGATTACGATTACAGAGTGTCACAACCTGACTGGATCTTCTGCCCTGGGCTTCTGTACACAAAGAAACATCTCCCACAATCCTCTCTGCTCTCCCACCAGCTCACAGTAATGCTGTCAGCACAACACCGCTTCAAAACTAGCTGTGCTGGTGGAAAAAGAATTTGAGTTTTGGATTTAAACATCTCTGGAGAATGTGAGCAGGCCAGGAAATAAACAGGAAAAAAAGGAAACCTTTTGAGAGAAACAATCACGACAATAGGTTAGTTACTATCTTTAATTTTTACTCTATCGCCATTTTTGTCCTGCAATGTGTCTACAGTCGCCAGGAGCTGAAGGAGACTCGTACTCAGTTGAACTGTGGACTTCAGACTGCAGACAGACTGCTTTGATTTAATAAGAAAACTCTTGAAACACAAGCACATTGTGGCCTGATGTTTATGTGAAGTACAGCAATCCCTGCTTCTGTGTGTGTGTGCTGAGGGACTGGGCCTTTGTAGGGGCCCGAGTGGATACTGTAAGAGTGTGTGTTCAGCTCTCAGTGTGTGTTTGTTGAGGGGAGGGTGATGAATATTAAGGGTCTATTGTAATGAAAATCCTGCTGGCCTTTGGAGAGAGAGGCTTTAAAGCTGTAGCCGTAGGGACTTCCATCTGCCATACCATCAGCCCTCAAACACACACACACACACACACACACACACACACACACACGCACACACCATCAGCTCTCTCCCCTTCAAACACACACAAATACTCCAAAATCAGCCCAGCTCTGACACCCTGCCTTTTGAACACATGTAAACTTCTGTACACTCAAGCACAAACCTTACTGTCAACACACACGTTTAGAAACATTGGGAAAGATTGTTTTGTGGTGGAAGGATCCTTTTTTCTTTAGCCCTATTCGGACAGGACATTAGAAACGTTTTACAGACGTACTTTTAATCCCAACTGAGTCTGTGTTTTTCTCATACAACCTCCGTAAAAATTACAGAGCAAATTACATACTGTTTTTCGGCAAACTAATGTTGTTTTATCCTAACGCTTCTCATCATATGTTTTTTGACCTACCTGAGCTACCCTTTGCACACCAATCATTGGCATGCTTTCATTTCAGTATGAAAATAATAAAAAACTAGTTCCATCCGAATAGGGCTTTTGTTTTGTATTTGTATATTTGATGGTGGCAGTTTGATTATGTGCATCATTCAATATGCATCAGCATTCCGTTCAATAACTGTGGTATGTTCTTTCGTGTGTTTGTATGCTTTATGAATGTCAGGTTTTGAGCTTCTCTGACCTTCATCTGTTAGCTCTCTACTAAAGAGAAAAAAGAATCAACACCTGGCAGCACAAAAGTCCTTCATCCCACCATCTCTATCATCATCGTCATCATGACCGCAGTGATCTAACAGTCACATCTGCATGTCTAATACACTATTATTCACCGCTAAAACCCTCCACAGTCTATGAGTCATTCCATGAAACGGTACGATTTGGACTTGCACATTTTTTGATTTTTTACCAAAATGTATTACTTTTCTGAACACCCCACAACATTAATGACATATTTAACTTCCAGAAAAACTTCTCAGTATTTTCCCATCTCAGGCATCAAATCCCCATTTAGTGTTGGTCATTATTTAAAGTTATGGACACTATGGGAGCACTACATTTATTTGTGATCAAATCAACATTTTCCTATTAATCAGATGTCCTTCACGCTAATTCAGTAATTGCAAATATAAAAGTTAAATACAATCTCACTTTTGCTATACTAAAGCCTGAAATGTGCACTTTTTGTGACAACAACCTCATCATTTTTGATCAAAGGCTTAACTTCAGAATTTGAACTAAAATCAGTATTCTTATGATTGCTCTGAACATTTCAGACAGATTTCAACAAACTTTAAAATACTTTTTCATAAACTTAAAAAAATAATAATAATACTAGGTGTGACGGGGTTGAGTGTGACGGGGTTGTGATTTTTTGCCCAAATTGGGCACTGCTCTAAATCTAGTGAATAAATGGAGAGCACATGGCATGCATGATATTAAGAAATCATGAATAATGTTGAAATAACAAAGATAATTTTCACAAGTAATAGTTTTCTAACTTTAATTGATGTAACGGGGTTGAGTCATTAAGCTTAACAAACACAATTTCACTACATAATTTAGTTTTAATAATTATTAAAGAAGGTGGTAACTTGCCTGTGTCTGCTCACAATGTTGTTCAGAAGACTTCTATGATGTCACTTCCTATAAATGATGTCACATAAGTATCAGTTCATAATTTTTATAGGGGGAGAATGGTTTGTGTAATGGGGTTGAGGGGTTACTGAGGTACAGAACTAAATAATGGGACTTTAATGAATAATCATGAATTTACTTTTAAAAAAAACATTACCAGCAAAAAAACCCACAGATGGATATTTATGGGAATGGCAAAATGTATGGACTTTTTTCTCATTTTATTAATCATATCCCAAGTACACTTTCATAGAAGGCCTTAAGGGACATGACAAAATAGGTCGTGTCAACCGAAAAAAAAACTAAATAATTTCTAATATAAAGATAAAATGTATGTAATGTTTTTAAACATTATTAAAGGAGACATTTCAATTAATACAAAAAGCTTTTAAATATGTATTTTGGTGACCCAATAGATATATATATGAAAAAGGTCAGAGGGACTCAAATCGTACCGGTTTTGTGGAATGACTCCTACCACTGCCACTTTCATCTGCACCCAACACATTTATGTCCACTTTTATTGTCGCTCAATGTTTATCAGGTGTATTTTGTGTAAATGAAGTTATTGAGAGGTTCAGCTCATCCATCACGCACGTCTTTCCATTAGATGACCGCGGCTCAGTACATTACCTGTTCTGATGTGGTCAGGATGGTCCTGCACGGCTGCTGCTGATGCTGTAGAATCACTCATCCCTGCAGAATCCTCATTCGCTCTAGAGAGATCTCCGCTGTTCTTCCCTTAATGCTCCTTCACCAGACGTCTTTCGAGCTGGACCTGTGGCCCGTGTGCAGTGCATGCTGGGACCGGGGAGATGGAGTGTGTCCGTTGTGTAATGTGGCATTATAGGAAGTGTGTCTGTAATGTGCCGTTAGAAGGACCCTCGGCTGAGTACAACTATAACTGATCTTGCAGACACACTGGGGTGCTGATGGTTGCGCCTTCTACTGTGACGCATCTTCCCAGTGCTCATGATATGTGTTCATATGAAGGGTTTCATAGCGAGCTAAAACTTCAGTGTATTTTGTTTTGGACTGCTAAGAGAAAGGTGTCAGAACACTGCTTTCCCTACAACCACTCATTGTGTACAGTATACATTTAAAACCATTTATTTTTTAAATGTATTTATTTATTAGGCACTTTTATCTAAAGCTTACACTGCAAAGCTGTGCTTTAAAGTAATTTCACATTTTTACTCTGCTTTGCATCGTGTCAAATGATACCTTTTAACTTAGATAAAATGATTTACTCAGTTTCTCATGGCCTACTGTCCCTCTTAAAGGGTTAGTTCACCCAAAAATGAAATTTCTGTAATTATGTACTCACCCTCATGTTGTTCAGAACACAGATTAAGATTTTTTGATGAAATCCGAGTTTTTTTTTATTTTTTATCTCCCATAGGAAGCAATGAAATTACCACATTCAAGGTCCAGAAAAGTAGTAAAGATATCATTAAAATAGTCAACGTGACTACAGTGGTTTAACCTTAATGTTATGAAGTGACGAGAATACTTTTTGTGCGCAAAAACAAAACAAAAATAACGACTTTATTCAACAATTTCCTCTCTACCCTGCCATGCTAATCTCTCAGATTTAATCAAAAATTTCTTAATTTGTGTTCCGAAGATGAACTAGTCTTTCGGGTTTGGAACGACATGGGGGTGAGTAATTAATGACAGAAATTTCATTTTTGGGTGAACTAACTCTTTAATTTTTCATCCGCTCCCTTCCAATTAGAGGTTTGCAACCCGACCCGAGCCCGACGGGCCCCGAAGAACTTGCGGGTTTCAGTTCCAGGCGGGTTAGGGTTAAGGTTTCATGAATAGCTTCGGATTCGGGTCTGTAACTGAGAAAAACTATATAGGCTGTTATATAAGCCTTGTGTGCCGTCTTCTGTGTTGTGCTCGAAAGAGCGTGCGAGAGTGGGAGCACATTTATAATTCACATTTAGATATGAACTGTTTTGTGTATGTACTCCCGCTCTCACGCACTCTTTCGGTCATAACACGGCACACTCAAAAAAATGATTTTTTGATGCTGTTCACTTTATTTAAACAACATATTTTGATTCAACAACATTGTATTAGGTTTCTGGTTCAAATTTAATTGATTCATGTTAAATTGACTTAAAACGATTACTTTTTAACTTAACTTGATATTTTCATATTAAAATAACATGTTTCAATCAAGTAAACTCAACCAGGACTCAATCAAACAGGACTTTCACTTCCCATCATGCTTTGCAAAGGTGCTGATCTGGAAGAGTAAATGTTGAAATAAAGTGTTATTTTAAGCAGTTTTTAGCAACATGAAAAAATGGAGAGACTTACTTTCTATTATGTTGATATTTAAAAGTTTCTGTTATGTTAATAGTTTTGGGGTTACCATTGTGGTGAAGTGTAGAACATGTGCTTAGTTTGAGGACCTGCTAACAACAATTAAAGCTGTTTTAATAATAAAAACAACCATTTTGGGCATGCCATAGATGGAATAAAACCATCTTCTGGCTAACACCTAACAATAAGAGTCTTTACAGAGTAAAGATTTTTTAAAAGTTGTGAAAATTGTTCTTGAACGCATCCACTAAATAAACTAATCAATTAAACTGGATTATTTTTTTTTTATTTCTGTTTGATATTAATATTAGGATAATTAAACAATGATTTTGGACAAAATTAAGAATGTTAACCTGATTCAACTAAATGGCATCGAGTTAACCTTATGTAATAAATTTAAGTTAACTGAAATAAATAATGTTAATTAAATGTAACATAACCAAATTACGTGAAACCTGTTGACATAAAAAAAATTAAGTAAATCCAACGTATCATTTTTTTGAGTGCACATGACGCTCAAACCTATGAGTGCGATAAGGCAAACAATTACTGAGGGAAAACTTATTACAGTGCCAAATGATGCAGGGAAAGCAGCACAACAAATTCTACTGAATAACTGGTGAGCCAGGGGATAGCACAAAATTATACATAAGCCTCTAAAATTACTACACAATAATGTGTGTGTGAAGTGAATGACTACTGAGAGCAGCCACAAATCAAATAGCCGCGCTGCCGTCCGTCTATGTCTCGAAATCTGAGCTTTGTCAAGAGTAGGTCTACTGTAAAATACTACATCATTTGACATGTATATTTAAATGTTTTAAAGATTGTATGATATCATAGACGAATAAGCGTAAACTCTATGAATGAAATGAGCCAAGCGCGTTCGTAAATCAAATAGCCGCGTTTCTCAGAAATCAGCTTTGTCAAGTGTAGGCTACTATCATCTAAAACACTACATCATACACATTTTGTATTATTTTATTTGATATGTGTATTTAAATATTTAAAACATTGTACGATATGATACATGATTGAGTGCAGAATGAAATGAGGCGCGATACCATATCAAATAGCATTGTACGATATGATACATGTTTGAGTGCAGAATGAAATGAGGCGCGATACCATATCAAATAGCGTCTTTTCTACTACTTAGCCTGATGTTTCTGTCTATTTAAAAGTTGTACGATATGATCTTGTCATTCAACCAATAAATAGCTCAGCGGTTACATGCAGTGTAGGTCTTACAAAGCTGTCTTGGCTTGTGAGAGCAAGAATGGTACATCTCTATAGCGACGGATTTCGGGTTCGGGTCGGATTCGGGTTAAACGATCTCGGGTACGGGCCGGGTTCGTGCCTCAGTTTAAAGCCCGTGCAGACCTCTACTTCCAATCTGTCATATACAGACACTTCTCACTATCCAATCAATTACTAAAGGATCAATTCCCAATTCCCTACATTTTTTTCAATTAATAATTATCTGAATACTTAAAATGATCTTTATATTAACTTGCTTAGCAAGGTTTTCTTCAAACTGGAAGTTAAAGTTGGTTAAACTGTCAACATGTTTATAACAAGCTACCTGATTAATAGCACATTTGATTCAATGGCACATATACAGTACATGTAAGAAGTTTTATTAGATTCATGCTTTAAACATGAAAAAATGGCAACTGTCATGATAAACTAGACTCAAGACATTCTCTGACATATTGTTTCTTTTCAGCTAAATTTCTGTTGTTTTAAGAATATTTTATATATAAATTCTGATTAAGATTTTTGGCAGTGTATCTCTTTCTGTCCTCCACTCCCCTCTCATTTCCATCTTCTGTCTGTCTTCAGATCAGAAGTGTTGAGCTTTGACACAGGCCTGCAGGAGTACTGACCCATACAGTCATTAGAGGAGGAATCGCCCCTCTCGCTCTGTGTCTGATCCTCCATCACCGGATAGGATCAAATAAGAGCCAGTTGTGTTTACTTCCTCATCCATCTAATTTCTGTAGCGATGGCCACGGCCGCCTCATCTCCTTACCACTGCTTAAGCTGCATGGATTCAGAGTCCAGCCTGCGGGCAAACACTCTCAGCACAGCTACACCTAAACGGATTAACCCTCCATACGCACACACACACACACACATCAGCACAGGTGGAGGCTTCATTACCCAGACTGTGTTAGATGCAACTTCAGACTTAATGCATCATCAAAAAAGTGCAGAAAAATAACATTCCAGCAATACATGAAGGGATGTGTTTATGGGTATTAGCTCAAAGCTTACCACAGCACTAGCTCAAATAGGATTCCTATATTGGGATACAAACCGACGGATCTCATTTAAAGAGGTATTGCCCTCTGGTATCAGTTCAGTATGTAACATTTAGGCCAGTGGTTGATGCATTATGCAACAAAGAAAACTCCTTGGGCATTTAAAGTAAGGTGTTTAGGGAACGAGGTGCTTGTGTGAAATATGTGGTGAGAGATCAAATGTCCACGTTGACATTAAAATGATGAAATCCAGTTTTTTTTTATACTGCCTAATAAAGCACAACAACCTTCCATGACCTTAAAAAATATTAATCAAAACGTAGCTAAATTATCAGATAAAAAAAATCTGATATGAAAAATTTCACAAAAGTAAAGTCATTTGTGAAAAAAGCTATTTCATTTGAATAAATAATAAATAAATCTAAAGAAAAAATCCTGAAATGAATCACAATTAACTACTGTTTCTCGTCATGAAATTATATCAACAACTAAAAAGCTATTGGATGGATGGATGGAAGAATGGATGGGTAGTATTGTCATAACAACATTAAGGATTATCTACAGGACAATAGGAGTAATACCAGGATTAAGAACATTAGGAAATACCAGCTGGGACTCTAATAACTCTATAAACATATCAAGTGTTGAAGGGGAAATGCTAACCTTTAATAACCTGATAACTTTTTTAATAACTTTGAAAATATGTATAAAAAAAACCCCACAACATTCGTTGTATTAAGGACATAGAGCAAAAATATTTTCAAGGAATGTTTTTATAGTGTAATTGCGCTGGCTGAGTAGTACTTATGTCAACAATAAAAAAAAAGAACAACTCAGAGCTATTAGCAGAAGGTTCACAACAGATGATCACTAGCTCATTCACCCCCTGCAGCCAGCATCAAAGACTGCTTCCAGAAAATAACTACCCTGACCTGGCTTGATTTGGTCCCACAAAACCTCCCAGAGCCCCTTTCGTGTGATTTTGGCGAGTCCAACAGTAACTGAATGCTGGTACTAAAGAGGAGCATGTTTAGGCTAGACCTGACCTGCTTTAACTAGATTGATCACCAATTACGCAAATTAACCTTAAAGTGCCGTCTGCCACAGGAAGTGTTTAACCAATCTATTTACGACCCCAACATACGGCAACATAATTAACTGTCACACATCAGTTGGGTTTAATGGCAATATTGGATTTCTGACATATTAAAAAGCTCATCATCTTGCCAATAATGCAAATAACTATTTAAAAGCTTCCCGCAGCTAATCTGGACAGCATTGCCCATGAACATATTTTGCTGTGCCTGTTTTAACTGTTCTGTTGGTAAGCAGGTCCATTTTGGAATTTGATGCCCCATGAGTGGCAAACAATCATGAGGGGCTCAACAATAAAGATGGCCCAGGACCAATGTGACAGAGATTCAGGCCAGTTGATTGACATGAAATAGGAAGAGATTTGATTTTCGTGTGGTGTAAGCGAAGCCTGTGATTTTACTTGAATTTACTGACTTATCTCCCGGATAAGCCAACCCTCTCGCTTGACTGTGCACTATTTTGGATAGGCTATTGCTTGGAAATGTCTTGTCATTATAGGTCTCGCTGTAGGGTATATCATAAACAGAAGAATGTTCCTTACCGCCTGCTGCTATACATGTCATCCATCTCCATCTAATCATTCTTTTTGTTTTTGCTCTTCTGATTGTTTTCAGCTTTCTCTTTCTGCAAATAGTATACTTGTATGGTGTATAGCGATATGACCCAGCCAGCACCTAAAATACTATCAAAACACTCCAACGCAGCCTCCATTCTACGCAAAAGATGGATAAAAAGGCGCACAGGAAACAAAAACATTGAAAAAATGATATACGACCCCGCCAAATCCTGGCCAAATCACAGAGAGGCCAATTCGCACGGGACTAATACTATCTCAGGACCTCGGTGTTCGGCGAAAATGGTGGGTCATTTGCGGGGGAAGTTGCAGACATGGCCGATTCGCATGGGATTAAGATCACAGACAACTTCTGCAATTATTACAAATGACTAAAGGTCACCAGGTAATACTAATCCCGTGCAAATATGGCTTAAGAATACCTGAAAGGTTTCTTGTCACCTGTCATCGTCTTGTCATAGCAGGGCACATACTACACAACACAATGCTGACGATGTGCACAAACTACAGGACATTTGGTCAAAAAAGTTTCTCTCACATGAATTCACTTGAGAAATTAACGAAAGTGATTATTCAGTTTATACCATCTGCACTTTGATTGGCTGGATTAGTTCCACCTTGTCATTGCATTGCACATACTACAAGATCACATGGTGATAACATAAAACAGGTTTGAAAATATTGCAGAGACTGCTCGGATCACATAGCTGACCTGCTAATACTTAAAGGATTAGTTCACGTTCAAATAAAATTTTCCTGATAATTTACTCACCCCCATGTCATCCAAGATGTTCATGTCTTTCTTTCTTCAGTCGAAAAGAAATTAAGGTTTTTGATGAAAACATTCCAGGATTATTCTCCTTATAATGGACTTCAATGGCCTCCAAACGGTTGAAGGTCAAAATTATAGTTTCAGTGCAGCTTCAAAGGGCTTTAAATGATACCAGACGAGGAATAAGGGTCTTATCTAGCGAAACGATTGGTCATTTTCGGACAAAAAATATAAATGTATATGCTTTATATAAACAAATGATCGCCTTCCAAGTGCTTCCGCCAAAACCGCACTTTCGTATTCTTCAAAAAGCTTACGCTGTATGTCCTACGCCTTCCCTATTCTACTTACGGAACGAACGTGGCGCCAGTTCAGTTTTTTCTGTAAGTAGAATAGGGAAGGCATAGATAGGACATACAGTGTAAGCTTTTTAAAGAATACGAAAGTGCACTTGGAAGGCGATCATTTGTTTATATAAAGCATATACATTTACATTTTTTTCCGAATATGACCGATCGTTTTGCTAGATAAGACCCTTATTCCTCATCTGGTAACGTTTAAAGCCCTTTGAAGCTGCACTGAAACTATCATTTTGACCTTCAACTGTTTGGAGGCCATTGAAGTCCATTATAAGGAGAATAATCCTGGAATGTTTTTAGCAAAAACCTTTATGTCTTTCTTTCTTCAGTCGAAAATAAATTAACATCTTGGATGACATGGGGGTGAGTAAATTATCAGGAAAATTTTATTTGAAAGTGAACTAATACTTTAACGAACATCGACGACCACAACAAGCACTGATTTGGCCGCGATCTGAGAGTTTTTTTGCAGACCTTTAGAAGTCTGAGTCAGCAAAATCCAGCCAAAAGTCCTATGCCTTAAGTTAACAATAATGCCAACTCTTTTTACACAGTATTCACTGGTAATGCGGTCACCTATTTAGCCAAAATACAGGTTATATATTGTTGACTTTCGATTTGAGGTCAGAGGACCTGCATTAATAGTTGATTCCTGAAAACAAGGCTCACAACATATCAGCTTTTGCTAGAAACCAAATTAACCTTTTGTCACATCTGCCAATGTTGGGTCAACTGATGAGATTTACTTTAATAGTTACTAATCAGTAATATAGAAACAAACAATGTCTGTGTTCGAAATCGCCCCCTATACCCTCATTCACTATTTCCTACATTACTCCACTAATATAGTCCACGTGAAGGAGGGAATGAAAACGAATGAGTGAATTCGGACACCGAGGACTGCCGCTTTTGCATAGTTTGTGCTTGCTGTTTAATAACAATTTGAAACTTAGCAAACTGGCAGCTCCAGTAAAAGATTTATCTTGAACTCTGCATAAACCGTAATTAAACAATGTAATAATCAATTAAAAGGAATTTATTTCTGTATGATTTTACACTGTACCCACACTGGACCAGAAGTTTGGAAAGTGGATGAATGGCTGATTCAGCTGCGGGAGCCATCTTCTGGTCAGACGTGGGAATTCATTCAACGTGAGATTCACAGTGCGTTATGGGTATTCTCTAGGCGTTGAGCGCACATCGGTTGTACGCTCGTTATTGTGGGATTGAATGAGTGCACTCGATAATGTCCACTATGGTTTCGGACACCACTACAAATGGTTGTCCCCTCAAATATTGCTCTATTTAAGGGTATAGAGAAACCAACGAAACCGAAACTGAGCAGGGAAACTGGAACTAAAGGAAACAGAACAGAATTTCAAAATAAAAGATAACATTTATGAAACCAAATGTTTCACTGTGGTAAAACGCATCTCAAGATGCACCAGGTATTTTCATTTCGCTCACATAAATGAAGGTCACTTACTGGTCTATCAAATCAGCTTAAATCATGTATTATGTTGGGGTTCCTAATACTTTTTTTTACTTGCATCTGCAAATTGGCATTACATTTGGAACTTGTTGATTGCATAAACATCACATATTTACAGCTGTTATTGAGAATCAGATAAAATCTTTGGATTACTGGCTCACACAGGCCAGGAAAAAAAAAGAAAAAAAGAAAACGTATTGTTGTAAAACTTATTGTTGAGGCCTGACATGAGAGCTTTTGCCAAGTAATCAGTGTTAGTCATTTAGCAATGCTAGCTCTGTGGTCGCCATTTTGGGAGTTTGAAGACCCCATGAGTAGTGCTCTGAAAGGTGTTTAGTTTCTATTCCCCTCCTTAATGGCCATACTAGAGTGAAACACTGTGATTTATTAGGTTATAAGAGAAGACATGACTGTGTGTATTGTGAGGGTGTACTGTGAGCGTAATAGAGGAAATGTTCAGACTTTCTTTCGTTTGTCTCAGCCACACTTCCCCCCCTTCATCCCACTCTTATTTTCACCTTAAAGAAATGTTCCTTGTAGAGTCTACTTAACACGTAAAGTGATATAAGACAGAAACTGTGTGGTTTACAGGTTTAATTATTGTATTAGCTTTCCTTACACCCAGTGCTCTCGACTAAACGGCTCCAGTAATTGTGGACGGAGGGCAGGTGGGCTAGACAGCGTCTGTACAGGTATGAGAGAAATGTCTTCCCAGCCTCACACCTGTTTAGCCTGAAGGCCCTGAACCACAGAGACCAATCAAAAAAGACAAGGATGATGGGAAAACGGGGAAAAACGAGTTTGGCCTCTCTTCCAAAGGTGACCACAAAACATCACTGCCGGTAAGTGATTGATCGCTGGAAAAAGAAATAAAAGGTATTTGGTTGCTTTGATAGCTATGGTTTACTCGTTTATCCTCAAACGCCACATTTATTTGTGGAAAAGACAAGATGCAATTATGAATTTCTACAAAGGCTGATTACCACTTCATAAACATTTGAAAACACATGCATATCCAACTGATATGTGTTTTAATATGGATGATGTTCGCAAATTTGCAACATCTTGCTTAAACATTCTGTCATATTAAAACAATAGTCAGAGGGTATTTTCTATTTTTTGTTGTTTATGATTTAGAATATATATGAATATGCCTTTTTAAGAGATTTGTCAGCACAATATGGGTGAATCTCACAAAAAAAGTTCATAATTCACCCCTAAATAAATAAATAAATATTCCCTTAAGCAAAATATTATAATAATATTATTTCTTCTTGTTTTGAATTACTACTATTATTTTTATTATTATTTAGATTTGTCCTTATTAGATATGCTATGCTTATGATGTGCTCTTTAGCAGTGTAGAAGTGGGAATTTACCAGCCAATCAAAGCATACAATTTATATTTTTGTATAAATATATATCTATGTTTTGTGCAAGCACAGGGAATGGACGGATATCCACGGGAAGCGTCTTTCCTACTGCTGGTTACACACCACGTGAGGTACTCGATCTATTGTAGTTCTCGCTGTTTTTTACAGTATGTAATTCACAGGGAATTTCCAGTCTGGAAATGGATCCTGTGAGTGTCAGTCAGGCTTTGGGAGTCATAGTTCTCTGGTATGTTTAAAGAATGTCACCATCGTACATGGCTTTTGTCACCGAGTGTAACTGTATTCTGGTATAAACGTGCGGTAAACACTAAAGTAGCGTAATGAATCCTGCTATTGCTCTGTGTGGAATGCTGTGCTGTGGTAAACCCCTGACATCAATATCTGCCTTTTAAATCTGCCAGCTAACTCTCAGCGGTGGTGTTCAGAGGTGTCACGTATCCCACCTGTTCCCTGCATCCTCCCAGCATCTATTGTCACTCGTTTAAGGTGTTATCTAACCCGCTATTCAGTCCAGTAACACATACACTGCTCACTTCTTTCCGTTTGCCAGGATTGCTCGTGTTTCAGGAGACAAGAGGAGAGTTTTGGGGAGAGAGAAGGGAGATTTTGTTGGAATTATATGATGAGGAGGTGTTTCATATCCAGCGTGAGAAAACGTTTTGCCTTTGCTCTTAAGTCACCAGACCTGTATGTGTACGTGTGAAAGAGTTAAACTGTTGACTCATCAGCTCCCTGCAAATCTTTTTTTTTTTTTTTTTTTATAATTATCGCAATGCTATGTTTTGCAACATATGGCTATGTTATCGCAATGTTTTGAGTCAAATGTCTGATTGTTTCTGTTCTTGTTTTCTAGCAATGGTTTAGAGCAGGGCTATTCAATTGGCGGCCCGCGGGCCACATGCGGCCCAGAAGCAACCTCAGAGTGGCCCAGCCCGTGGTCCCGCCCATAGACATAATAAATTAATATATATTATTTATAAATATTATTTAATATAATTTAATATAATTATTAATTAATATATATAAATGATATATATATATATATATTATAAAGTATTTATTATGTCTATGGTCTCGCCAAAAACGCACATTCCTACGTAAATTCATACCACGTAGCCTAGCAACATGCAAACAATGCAGAGCGTGCCGGTAGTAGCCTAGATTACTATCAATATGTCTTTCTCAAAACTGAAACGTAAAATTGCCAATGAAAACCGTAAGTTTAACCCTGCCTGGACTGACAAATACTTGTTTATTTTACCACCACATCCAAATCAGATAGGTCAGATATGTAGCCTACGTCAGTTTTTTTTTCTTTTGTAGGTGGAAAAAATAGAGGCTACCTCAGATTCTGTTAATTTAGCTCTTTTATTGTTTTTTATGCACCTTTTGCTGTGCAAACTGACCAAAGTTAAAAGAGAAACAATGAATAAACCTTATGTTTTTCAAAAATTTGTTTGTATTGGTTTTAAAATTTGTCGTTACGAGCTGCTTCGCCACTAAAATGGCTGGCCCAGCTAACCTTCTTGGTTTGAAAATCTGGCCCAACTGAATTTGTAATTGAATAGCCCTGGTTTAGAGTATATGCTGGTTACAAACACCTAGTAAACAAACAACTAATAAAAGCATAAAATGTGACTGAATATTTACTAAAACAAAAGATGTTTTAAATACATGTTAATTAAATTAATTAGTAAATTATTATAAAAATTTTACTCAAATGTTGAATTATGTTCTCAGGATAGTATTTTTCATAAATTTTGACGTGGAACAAGTTGTCTTGTATCTTATGTGTATTTTTATAGAACTTATTAATTACAATATTAGTTGGTCAAAAAAATTGTTTCCTTTTCCATTTTTAGCTCAATTCACAAAATGATGTAAAAGGAATAGGGACACTAAAAATGATTTTTCAAAGTTGTAAATAAAGCAGAGATTATTGGATGTTCTACAAAAATGTATGTTTCATTTATCGTGTTACTTGCAGTTTCTTTGTAATTATTTGTGAAATTTACCAGCACACAAACCAACTAGGCACAAACTGGAATGACGAACCTCAAATTATTTCTTCTAGATTCCAAAATTTTTAATGGACAGCTAATTTTTTAGAGTTTTGCTTAAGTTTGTGTATATACAAAAATTGACCAAATAAAAGGTTTCTGAGTAATATTAATTGGAGTAAAAATGTGTGACAGCTTGTTCCAGTCTCCACTAATGTTTCACAGTCTAGAATGGTGTGGTTCTCTTTGGTTACTCATGTTTATATTTCTTATAAAGATATCATTCAGACTTAACAAAGTGGTCAGTGTGCAGTCACCACTAATGTCCTCTCAATACTTTGGGGTTTTATCAACCATGTTTCCTCTTTTTCTTGCAACCTTCCTTCTTTTTCTCAAAGCCTGAGAACAAATGGAACGATTAGGGAATCCTTCCCAGCTAATCACACTGTGCCGTGGCCACTTCCGCCATGTTGATTACCACGGAAACCATTAGAGAGAAGAAAGTGGCGGGATGTTTGATGGTGTCCGGCGGCTCAGGGGAGGTCAGAGAGGGGTGTGTGTGATAGGCCATTTAGTCTTCCTGCTCCCATTACTCGAGCATTTCCTCTATCTCACAAACACACACACCCGCACACCTCAGTCTGGACACTAATCATTACCATACCACAAACTATTACTATAGCAATACAGCACTCGTACAGCGCTCAGATCTGTGCATAGTGATCTTCATAAGTTAGATCAGGGATTCACAAGATTTCTTGTCTGCTTAACCTGTATGATCTAAATTATTTACCTGAAATCTCAGGTAATGGTTTATCCTGACATATAATATGATAAATATATACATACACTACCGTTCAAAAGTTTGGGATCGGTACGATTTTTAATGTTTTTAAAATAAGTTTCATCTGCTAACCAAGACTGCATTTATTTGATTAAAAATACAGTAAAAACAGGAATATTTTGAAATATTATTACAATTTAAAATAACTGTTTTCTATTTGAATATATTTTACAAAGTAATTTATTCCTGTGATGGTAAAGTTGAATTTTCAGCATGATTACTCCAGTCTTCAATGTCACACGATTCTTCAGAAATCATTCTAATATGCTGATTTGCTGCTCAAGAAACATTTCTGATTATTATCAATATTGAAAACAGTTGTGAACTTTTTTTTTCAGGATTCCTTGATTAATAAAAAGTTTAAAAGAACAGCATTTATCTGAAATACAAAGCTTTTGTAACATTATACACTACCGTTCAAAATTTTTGGGACAGTAAGAATTTTTATTTTTATTTTTTTGAAAAAGAAATTAAATAAATGAATACTTTAATTCAACAGGGATGCGTTAAATCGTTCAAAAGTGACAGTAAAGACATTTATGTTACAAAAGATTATATTTCAAATAAATGCTGTTCTTTTGAACTTTCTATTCATCAAAGAATCCTGAAAAAAAATATTCTACTCAAATATTTTGTACAATTGTACACAATAAATGTTTCTTGAGCAGCAAATCAGCATATTAGAATGATTTCTGAAGGATCATGTGACACTGAAGACTGGAGTAATGATGCTGAAAATTCAGCTTTGCCAAGACAAGAATAAATTATATTTTCAAATATTTTCAAATAGAAAAGTTATTTTAAATTGTAATAATATTTCACAATATTCCTGTTTTTACTGTATTTTTAATTAAATAAATGCAGTTTTGGTTAGCAGACGAAACTTCTTTTAAAAACATAAAAAATCGTACCGATCCCAAACTTTTGAACGGTAGTGTATATATTTACATTTTTCATTGATTGTTGTAGTTTCACTTTAATTTTTAATAAAAAAAATATTTAATTATTAGTGGTGTTTGCTAAGGAATCCTCGAGTCAGTCATTTTTCCAAACCATTAAAGGTATAGTTCACACAACAAATACAATTTTGGGGAACACTTTTTGATGTTCTCTTTTGAACATTCTGTTGACTATAAGTAAGTTTGCAACTACATGTCAACTAACTCTCATTAGGGTATTAGTAGACTGTCTGCTTAATATCTGCTAGCACTTTATTTTGATGCTCCCCCAACAAATATTCTACTGACAATAAATAACTTTGCAATTGCATGTCTCTTTTCTAACCCTAACCCGACCAGTCTACTAATACTCTACTAACACTCTAATGAGAGTTAGTAGACATGTAGGTGTAACGTTACTTATAGTCAACAGAATGTGTTAAAGGGACCATCAAAATAAAGTGTTACTGAATTCTGTCATGTTATTTCCAACCAACAAGACTTTCATTTATCTTCAAAACACAAATGATTTTTTTAATGAAACCTGAGAAATTTTTCTTCCTCCAATAAAAGTCCACTCCACCAAAACTTGTGCGGTTAAATTCAAGTCTTCTAACAATACACAATTGCTGATGAACACTAATTTAGGCAGTTATTCGCATATAAATATTGATCAGTGCACATAGAGCACATTAAATATGGTAAGCAGAAGCTCATCTGTTCTTGTGTGACATGCGAGAATAAACGTTGTTGGTTCTTGCACGACAAGCAATCACATTTGACCTTTTATTTACCATATATGAAGTGCTCTATGTTTGTGTGTTTTAAGCAACCACAGATAACTTTAGCAACAGCATATAAATGCCCTTGCAACAACACTTGTATCAAGTGGCAGGTTTTTCAGGGTCAATATCCACCCACAAATGTTCTTCAGAAAACGTAAAAAATCTTTTATTACAGAAAATTTCAATGAAATTCTAACATTTCCCCTGCAGTTCCATCATGGACCTCTAGGGGCTGATGAACAAATTTTTTGCTCACAATGGATCTCTTTTCACTCCCCTATTGTAGTCTGATGTCTCCATGCATTTTCCCACTGATATGCCCATAGTGTTTGTCACAGCCCATGGGTATAATAGGTATAGTCCCAGATGGCCACACTAGCGTTTGCTCTGTTTGGGGATGATGGGGTGTGATCTCAGTATAAGATGGGTGACATATGCCTCCTCACTCTCTTTAGGCAACCAGCAGAGAACCATAGCCATGATCATGAACAAATGTGCTCCAAGACCCCCAACTTATGTCAGTCAGTTAATAATAACAGTTCTGTCATCACAACTCTCTGAGTGTTTGGCATGGCAATGGATATGACTATGTTGATATGTTAGATCTGCTACACTGCAGGTCTCTTTGCTGCTGCTGCAGAGCAAGTACAGGACTTGCTCTTGCCAATACATACACGACATGCTGCTGTACAATATAGCAAACATGAATAACATGTAGCAGATCTTTACAGGTGGAGCTGGGGAAGGTGGAGGGTTTCTGAAAGCGAGCTGCACTGCTACAGCAAAATGCTGACCAAGTATTTGAAGGTTGAGCAGCAAAGTCATTGGCTACTGATACAGCAGGAACCAATCAGCTGTGCCCTATAGAGAATAATGTGATTGCAAGCAGATTAAGTTAAGGACCTATCAACCTGCGCCATCTAGAGTTTCATGACAGAAATTTGTATTTGCAATAAGTAAAAGGACATTTCTCTTCAACGCGTCACATAATTTTAGGAATAATTCATGTCTGTAGCACAAATTAATCTGAATGAGTTAAGTGCAAAGTTTAATCATTTTGAACACATTTTGAACCAAACCCGAACCTTGGGAACAAGCAATAGCAATGGTGATGTCACAGGTTAATTTCTCAGGGCAAATATGTCACGTCATTACATGTATACCTTGAATATTTGTTTTTGTCTATCAGATATATAAATAAATGTGTATGTATTAAAGTTTGAATATTTATCAATGTGATATAAAGGATATGCAATATAATGACAGAGCTGAGATAACCTAAGAGTTACTCTGGAACAATTGCCAGGGAAATTCCTCAAACAGGAGTCATTACCCAGAAACCTGAGCAGCTCCTCATTGTAATGTGAGAGATGATTATAGCTCTCGAAAGCTCTTTAGCGGATCAAGCTACAGCTCCCTTTTGTAGAACCACATTCTTTCAGAAATATGTAAAAATACCAACAGCAAAGCATGGACAAATTACTGTTACACTCCAATGTTGGAGAACCTGATCTGGATTAAGTGAAAACAGCCTCTTTGGTTTCAGAAACTGAATCCAGCTTTTGTTCTCTTGCGCTGTGGTTCAACGTTTGCTTATGCTAAAAAAGTCTACGAAGAGGAAGTGGAGCTGATCTACAGGTGTAGGGAAAATGACAGAAAACAACTCTTGGATTTATAGTCATTTAACTCTAAAATGGTTCAAAATGTTTTTGGTTTAAAGTTGCAGAGGAAAGTTACTGCTCAGATGTTGCGCGTTCATAGTGCAGGGTACTTAATATAGTTCACAGTGAAGTATCAGATGTTTCTTCAAATTTCTTACACAGAAATAAAAAGACATAAATTAGTTTTTTATTTAACAAAAGTATGAGACATTGTTGAGATCTAAAGGAGACACTTGGAAGATTATGGGGTCTTTTTCTTGAAAGACACACACAGAGGATCTCTCTTTATTCTCTATTTAAATCTCATTGTTGTCTGGGAGAAGAATTAAGGGGTTAGTCCACCCAAAATTGAAATTTCGGAACACAAATTAAGATATTTTTGATGAAATCTGAGGGTATCTGATCCACACATAGGCAGCAACAACATTGCACCTTTTGAGGTCCAGAAAGGTACTAAAGACACTTGTTAAAACCGTCAACGTGACTACAGTGGTTCAACCTTAATATTATGAAGTGAGAAGAATGCTTTTTGTGCGCAAAAACAAAATAAAAATAACGACTTTATTCAACAAATTCGCCTGTCCTCTGTCATACTGCTACACTATTTTTGTTGCAGAGGATTAGTGTTGGTATGGTATTGGTAGTCGACGGTTTTAACAATGTCTTTAGTACCTTTTTGGACCTCAAAACGTGCAATGTCGTTGCTGCCTATGTGTGGATCAGATACATTCGGATTTCATCAAAAATATCCTAATTTGTGTTCTGAAGACAAACAAAGGTCTTATGGGTTTGGGACGACATGAGGGTGAGTACTTTATGACAGAAATTCCATTTTTGGGTGAACTAACCCTTTTATAATAAAGAGGTTTCATTTGGCTTCTTATTTAGCTTCTCTTCTATTTATCCCTTTTCTATTCCTTTTCTCCTTTTTTAAAACTAAAAAGTGGGTCTTTCTTTTGTTTCGTTTAAGCCCTGCATTTGTGTTTAATTTGTGGTTGATTGTCTCTTATTGAGGAAGTGCCTCAAGATTCTAACAGGATCAAAACAGCATTTCAGAGGAAAAAAACAAATAAAGCACATTGTGTTCTCAGGGTAATATCACCTCCTGGACTCTAACAATTTTGCCTTGAATGACCACACTCTTCAGATTTATGCAAATTGCAAATGAATTGTAATTTACAATTGTCAGTGGCCCATGGGATTTAAAACTTTTACAAGGGTCACAGCAGAGGTCAAATAAGGAAACCCACCCAACACAAAGTTCTAATCCATGACTTTCAATGAACCAGACAGGGGGATGAAGGAACGACAGAGACACAGACAGCGAGATCTGTCGTGCAGACTAATTGCGATTAAGATAAGTAATTGTGCAATAGTTTGATGGTGGTCTTTAATCACAGCCATTTTCTTCTTAAGTGTAATGTGCACCATGTGAGAGCTGGACGCTCAAAGTTCCCGAATCAGGATATTTAATGTTTGTCAGACTCATGTCCGGGGATTACACATTATGCCGGATCGGCAACAATACTTCCTTATGGTAATATCCAGTTCATGAAAGAAAGAAGAGAGATGTTGTTGACCTCTAGGGGAGTTGCGATGGTCCAGCTCATTTAGCATGAAGGATGAGCACACTGATTCTAGATGTACTACACTACATCTCATCCTCTATATTTAGACTGATACTGTATGGAAACAAGTGAAGTGAAATAAACTCATATAGGACTTTCCCAGGTGGGTCTGTTTCTAATTGCTGGGCTGATGCAATGCAACTGCAAAACTCATTTCTTTTTCTCATTAAGGTCTTATTTATTTATTTATTTTTAGTTTGTCTCTTTCATTCTGATAACATTATCATAACTGAATAATAAGAGGACAGAAATAAGATAACTGTAAGGTATCTATCTATCTATCTATCTATCTATCTATCTATCTATCTATCTATCTATCTATCTATCTATCTATCTATCTATCTATCTATCTATCTATCTATCTATCTATCTATCTATCTATCTATCTATCTATCTATCTATCTATCCCCTGAAGATAACAGACCTGCAAATAGATAAAGGACAGAAACAATGAAATGTGGATCAAATCTAATAATTCAATTTTAACCACTGTTTTAATAGAGCTGATTGGGTTTGGACTATTGTCGCTGTTTGTTTGTTTGTTTGTTTCTTATAAATCTTATTGTATACTGTTTGCGTCATTGAATCATTATTTTCCAGTCTATCACTGCTTTAAAACAATCTGTATTGTATCAAGCACTAAATAAATAAAAATGACTTGACTTTATATTAATTAAGTTTATGAGCATGCACAAGAGAATGTTCTAACTCATAATTTAACAGGGATTTCACCCACCATAAATTACTAAAAGATAACAAACACAATGCTTATTGCAAAGTGAAAATATAAAATATGATAGTTTAACAATAATGAACCTTGGTTTTAACATCAATCAAGATGTTCATTCATCAATATAATTTAGTCCTCAGAAGTTCATATTAGTGCTATAACATTTTGAACATTTCAGTTCAGTTAATGACATATTTATCTCTCGAATAATGGTAGAACTACGTCAGGTTCTGTTCCAGTGTTTTATTTGAAATATACTTTACCTTACATGTATTGGATCATATTGTGTCATTATTATGCGTGTCAGGTCTGATAATGTACTGACAATCAAAGAGATGTCTAATTTCTGCTGCTAAGAGACCAAAAAAAAAAAGATTCTAAACTGACCCAGTGAGGCTGAAACAGTCAAATTCAGAAAAACTAAATTCTGGATCCAAATTCAAGTAAAATTACCCATTGTATGGATAATTCTGATCGATTCAGGGCTCAGTTCTCTTTCAAATATCCAAAATCAGTCTGAAGAATATTGTGCAACTTCTGTATAACATTTTTCCCCCTCCCTGGAGCTGTGTATATAGTGGCAATAGATCTGTTGATATTTGATCTGTGTTTATGTCCTGTGGGAGTCGAGGAGGTGGCAGGGACTTACCCCGTCTATTCTGTACACCGCGGGGTCATCTCTCTCTCTCTTGCTATCGCTTTCCATTTGCATTTCCCATTCTACAGGCATGTCACATAAACAAAAACTGGCTTGCAGCTACGAAACAACGGCCACACGTCAGACATCAACCATGCGTCTTTACCTCCACGAGACAAAAAGAGGAGCTTGTCCAGTAACAGTATAAAGGAGTAAAATAAGAAATCAAGCAGAACGCTGAGGTTTGCGTGGCCTAAAGGGGTTTCTGTGTAGATGAGGACACACATGCCTGATTTATGACAGCATGCAGTCATCATATCAGCTTATTTACAACATCACGTCACCTTAACCTGTGTTTGTCTAGGTCTCTGGGTCCTACAAGTCACAAAATGGTTTTAAATATGTTTTGAAAATGGCATATTTTTATATATCTATTCATATTTAATATTTGTGCTAGTTTTATAATGCTTTCACACTGTAAAAAATTATTTTCATGATTTGTTATCACAAATTTTTTTCTCTTTTGTCAGATCAACTTCAATAATTAATGTGGTTCAGATAACATAATATTTTGAGTTTCTGTTGATTAAACCAATCGTCTTCATTGTATTAACTCACATTTTTTATTTCAAAGAACTCAAAATTTTAAGGCAACCAGGTAACTTACTTTTTTTAAAGTTAAACCAACAATTCTTTTTTACAGTACAGCTATCATTAACAATGTAGTACTAATTTTTTTTTTACTATGGTCCACTATGGTCCTATGGCAGATGATCTGTCAAAATAACCATAGAAAATTAAAAAGTAAATAAATAAATTCATTTATTTATAGACTGCATGTAATAGAGTGCAGTAGTGACCATCCATGAATTATAACAAGTTAAAACTGATTCTATTTATTTTCTTTTTAAGTAGTTTGATAGGAAGGAGACTGATTTGATTACATCACTTGCAAAGCTTGATGGAAGTAGGGGCTTCTAAATATATTTTGGAGTTTTATTTTTCTGAACTTGTGGCTTATACAGAAGCATATTCCTGCATTGTATCATATCTTAAACAAAGCTACCATGAGCTCTGAGGTTATGTTATTATGGTAACACAATAACACTTTATGGTAACACTTTATTTAGGGTTCAATTCTTACTTTTAACTAGCTTGCATAATCCTGGTTATTGGTTGTTTATTAGTACTCATGAAGCACATATTAATGCTTTATTCTGCATGACCTTATTCTACATCCCTTAATCCCAATACCTAAATTTAAACGCTACAAAAACTACCTTACTAACTATTAATAAGCAGTAAATTAGGAGTTATTTGAGGCAAAATACGTGTTCCCTATACTGAAGTGTTACCTAATTTATATATATATATATATATTTGAAGAAAAAAAAAATTGCACTCTGTTGTTAATTATCCATACATCCAGTGAGATTCAGAATATAATCATTCAGAATATCAAGTAACCAACAGAAGCAGGAAGAAGCCAATCAGAGTTCAAAGGTCAGGTAAAGTCTTTCTGGATTAGTTTCATGTCAGGCCTCTACCTGTCTTTAGTATCCCATCATTCTGTCCCATCATACACGTTACTGCGTGCCCGTGATGGACTTGTCGCATTCCATGGAAATCAAGCAGCAGGAGTTGCTTCTGCGCCATTCTCAAATCATCTCACACGCTTCTCCTGTGCCCCGCTTAGCACAGAACACCCACAATCCAGTGCTTTACGGTGNNGGGGGCGTTCTCTAAAGAACATTATACCTCCTTACAGCCACATCATCGGGTTACAATGCACACATGTTCCTCTAATAATTTGAGCACGCTTTCCAATGTATTCAGACGGCTTAGGTGTGTGCAACGAAGCGATTGGGGACTTGCATTCAGGTCTCTACATGAATCTAAATTGATTAACGCAAGTTTTTTTTTTTTTTTGTCGTTTTGTTTTGTTTGTTTTTTGGGGCATGGCAATTCTGCCCGAGATTTGCCACCATAAAGAGGCTTGAGCTTAGGCCCATGCTCCTTTCCAAACCTTCCAAGAACGTTGATAAGCAGATCCCCGAATGAAATCTCCTCGTCCCCGGCTGCGTCTGCCTCTAATCGTTTTATTTACAGTTACAATAAAAGACGAGTCTGTAATGGCTGGGTGACATAATAAGCGGTGCAGGAACAATCGGAAAACAGTCCTAAGCGCATTCCAATTTTCGCATTAGGCTAATCGTGGAGAGGAAGGAAATAAAGACATCAGTTGGATGAAACGAGCGTAATTGGAGAATAATGTAGTTAGTTTGCTCTAATCTTCTGCATAATATTAAAATGTTCTCAGTGCTCCCCAGCTGCAAGCAATCAGTCGCTCTGGAGGGGGAAGACAAGAAAAGAAAGCGCGAGAGAGACAGAGAGAGAGAGACAAGCTGCATGTAGGTGTCTGTTAGCAAAATTTCCTTAGCATTTTGAGAGATGGGAGCACTTGTCTGAACGTACAGTAGTTGACAGAATAGCTAACCAAAAGAAGAAGCAGCACTACTAACTTCACTACATTTTTCTCTAGCGTAACAGTAGCTCAGCTGTGTTCATAACAGTATTGTTTTTCCAGTAACAGCCTTTTTCTTTCAACAAGTAGCAATGTGATGTGACAGAACACTATGTTATTGTTTTTTTATGTCACATTATATTGCGCACTGCTTTCAACTGAATGAGCTGAGGCAATAATCAAACACTCTAGAAAGTCTCTTAAATGATTTTTAAATAGAGTTGGGGAGATTCACTTGGAGAGTGTATTTGTTTGGATGATTCACTAAACTGGTTCTAAGAAATGATTCACTCATTCATTTGTATTAATTCTCAGATGTGTTCCTGGAACTGAGACTTTATGTGGAATTTACATTCTTAGTTAAATGCCCTTTATTACTATATGTATAGCTCATTTAATAAAATTAAATAGTTTTAATGATTGTAATTAGTGTACATTAATATATTAGGTATTTTGTGCCAGATTATAAACACTTTACAATCCCCCCCTCCCCCCTTTACAACCCTGATGTTGTAAACTTCTTGCTAGTAAAAGGCTAATTGTTCTTAAAGGCTAGTTTTAATGTAGTTAAACTAATTTAATCGGTGAGACCCTTGTAGCTCTGTAAGCCACTGTTTCAAAGAGGCTTCTCCAACACTAGCAGTTGATTATTATTAAATCATTAAAGGCAAATTCATGGTTTCATGGTCGGAGATACTTAAAAAATCCAACTGTGTTAGCGTTAGCTCATAACATTTAGCTTGCACACTTTAATTCAAGCAGGTCTCCTGCATTCCCGTTTACAGTTCAAGTTTCTTGGATAAGGCCTTATTTTATCAACTGACATACTGATTAGCCATAAACTAGCGAACACTTCCTTCTTTGGCATGTTGGTTTATCATCACCTGCTGTACTTTTGACAAGCGTCCAGCACAAAGAATGAAAGAAAACAGAATGAATGTCGTACTTTTCCTTATTTTTCTCTCATATTATTTTTCAAAGTTATGGCAAACTGCACCAATCTTCAGAGCATGCGTCGGCCAGTAGAAGAATTAAAGGCAGGTTATTTGTTCTCCCTGTGGCTTCTCTCATCTGTGATTTCAAGCCTTCCTTCGCTCTGAGGGTGTTTTTTACTCCCGTTATTGTGCAGGAAATTGTCATTAGTCAGTGGAACAAATAACGTGAAAACCGCCATGGTTGCCTTTGCTCCGCATCAAAACACAACAATGAATTAATCAAATTAAAATTCCTTGTTATGCGATTTTGCTTTAATTTCCACAACCAAGCCCCTATTTAGTATTTGACAAAACCAAAATGGGGAAGTCACAGTTAAAGGCCTCAGTAACAGTGTTATATTAGGAAAGAATTATCAATCCTTTAAGCTAATTTGGATAACTTGGAAACCATAAAAGTAAGCTAGTGAAATGCAGTATTTGCTAAGCTTCTGCTGTCTTCACACGTCTTTAACTGCAGCAGCTACTTAATGGACTTTGTTTTTGCTTATTGATTGACTGCCATTGAGACATTAAATCCAATTCAAGTTATTATGACTCTACAAAAGCAATTACAAATGGCTAAAGAGCTGTAAAAGTGCTGTACAGATGCATGCAGTGTCTCTTAAAGGCTATATTTTTACTTTGACAATATGAGATTCCTACACTAATTTGAGAGCGTATAGGAATGATATGTATATATGCTAACCAAATGTTCATGATGATAAATATTGTAAGACTGAGTAAAGGTGCATTCACGACTTAACTGTTGGTCACTGGTAGGCGACAGTTTGGATTCTATGCAGTACCAAATGAAAATGAGTGATATCAACTTTCTTACTCCGATTAGTTGCTGCCCAATGATGTCGCTGCTTATTTACATAAAGGTCTCTGTCACTCACGTTGTCTCAAATCCTCAAAACTCACTGAACATTCTGGTTGCTTTTTTGCTGCAAATCAGTGTCAGTGTAATGCAGTTTGTAACTAGTTAACAAGCTTTAGTCATAAACTGCCCTGAAAACAGTCAATATTCAAGAAATAGTTTTCAGTGAAAAAAAATAAAAATCATTTACACACCCTCTTGTCTTTTGAAGCCTTCTGTAGAAGAAAAAAAGCTTTATAGAAGGATGTCCAAGCTTCTCTAAGTGAATGGTGACCATGGCTGTCAATATTTTCACTGAATTCACTGTTCCCCACATAAAGCTTTTGCATAGCACAGGTCATATGGAGCAGTAGTACCCTCAACACTGCACATTTTTGATGTCTCTCTTTTCTGACACACCCATTTGAGGTCTAACAAGCTGATGAGTTGAATCAGGTGTGTTTAATTAGGGAGACATCAAAAATGTGCTGTGCTGGGAGTGCTCCAAGACTATGGTTGGGAACTGCTGATATGGAGTACTGTTATGAAGCTTTCATGATGCTTATACTTTGTCCTGCTATTTGGGATCTTGACAGCCCCTGGTCCCCGACCACTTTTATTACATGGAAGGAATTCAGACATACTGTTAACTTCTCCTTTGTGTTCCATGAGGGTGCAAAAATAACAACACAATCTTCATTTTTCTGTAGTTGTTTTCTAAACCCTGACCTACAGGCCAAAGTCAAAAGTTTCCATGTTCTCGTCTAGTCCCGCTCTCTGTTGTTAGCGTTCCTCTCTCCTCTCTGTACGTAGTCTAGTGACGGAGGCGGCTGCCATATGCCCTCCCAAAGCCAAGCGCGGGCCCGAAGCGCTGGTGTATTGCAGTCATTAGCCCCTCACGCCGTCAAGCTCCAAACTCATTTAGCCTCATGCTGGACCTTCATTATGATAGACTTGTATCAGATGGCATCTCTAGCTGGGCACAGGCTCAGGGCGAGAGGGGGAGAGTAGGGCCACAGCCATGGCCCGCTCCTGCCCCAGCGGGTGGGTGGAGGGGGTGGTGAGAGAGAAGCAGATGTAGTGGTGGGGGTTTATGCTAGACCACCACAGAGGAAGAAAACATTGGAGACCTCAGAGACTCCTTGCACTTGCTTTGTTGCATTTGTTTTATTTCTGGCTTTCTGAGCTTTTTTGCATAAAAATATGCTACTGACACTTTGCAACATGCCACACACAGTGACGGGCCAGGCCAACCCTGCACATCCCAACAGAAAACTGAGAAACAATGTACGCATTCACGTTTGCAGATGTTTCAGTATAACCCAGTGGTTCTCAACTTAACTTGCAGACAGCAGGGGGAAAAAAATCAATGGTAACATGGCTAATAATGCCTTCACATGCTATCGGATATTTCCCATTTCCCACTTCAAAAGTCATATTTATGAGTTGCCTTATTTCTTTGGAAAATCGTATTAAACCCAAAATGTATTGAAGGTACTTTGGGCGAGATTTACTAAGCGGCAAAATAGCTAAAGAGCGCTATTCCAAAAAGTGGCGATGGGAGTGGAAAGTTCTGCGCATGATCTACTGACGACGTGCAAATTAATGAACACAGACGCAGCCGCATCATTTCCATAATGACCAACGCAATCTACCAAGAGCAACGCAAATTAGCGTCTGGTTTAAGACATGCTTTTTTGGGGTGGTAAATAATGGCTCAAATAGCAGTAAATTGACTATGGCGAACCTTAGTAAATCGCCTTGCATGATTCATTTAAAAGATTAGTTCAATTTAAAATGAAAATTACCCCGAGCTTTACTCACTCTAAAGCCATCCTAGGTGTATGACTTTCTTCTTTCTGATGAACACAATTGGAGTTATATTAATACATATTCTGACACATCCAAGATTTATAATGGCAGTAAACGGGACCAATGAGTATGAAGCTCAAAAAAAGTGCATCCATCAATTATAAAAATATCTAGCTTCCACCTGACCGCTTTCCATTTTCCAGCATTCAACTTTTTCGTAAGTTGATTACGGAAGGTCTGGACATAGCGTAAGCGTTTTGAACGGCGAGAGGCGTTACACTTTCTTCATAAGTTGAATATGGAAGGCAGTTTGGCGAAGCTAGACATTTTACTTTATAACTTGTTAAATGTGGATATTTTTCTTACACAAACGCATTGCTTCTCTTCAGAAGGCCTTTATTAACCCCCCGGAGCCGTGTGGAGTACGTTTATGATGAATGGATACACTTTCTTGAGCTTCATACTCATTGGTCCTGTTCACTGCCATTATAAAGCTTGGATGCATCAGGATATTTATAAATATAACTCTGATTGTGTTCATCAGAAAGAAGAACATCATAAACACCTAGGATGGCTTGAGGGTGAGTAAATCTTGGGGTAATTTTCATTTGAAAGTGAACTAATCCTTTAAATACTCTACTCCCATAAATTTTGCATCTGAAAGGGAAACTCCGACAAATACATATGCAATAAGGTCAGCCGCAAAAATGACTGTGTCCACGGCTTTCAAAGCTAATTTTTTACACTGCGTATCTTTAGTAAATCCTGACAGTACTTTTTTTTTAATGCCAAAAGAGGGTTTGCGCTGGTGCAAGCTGTTAGTATATCTGTCCCTTAATCAATATCCAATGGTTTTTAAATAAAAGGTAGCATCCCATTCATTGACAACAATATAACAATTGCCCACACTATTGTATACATTCTAGTTGGTCAACAATGCTGACCATCCTGAATGTTCTGTCAAATAAATGCTGTTTACACAGTGTAAAATACATACAATATGCATCAAATAGGTATTTATATATGGAAATACACTGTAACTGAAATATAATGTAATGTCAAGAGAAAGCAATGTAAATTTTGTGGTAAAAAATATTTTAATTATTTAAAATGCATTTCAATGTTCAATTTTAAGCACATTTTTTGTTTTCTTTTGTACAAATCTGGTACCGTGTTGGATCCACTAGATCAAAATCCTGAAGCCAAACCAGTTGAGAAGCAGTGCTCTAAACAATCCTCCGTTTATCTCGCAATACTAGCACACAAATACACAGGAAATACAAATGATTCAAACATTACAAAACAAATGGCTGCAACAAATTTGCCCCTGTTTGCTAACAGTCGTTTTACTCAGTCTGTAATAAAAAGTCAATGAACCAGGGGGAGTCCATATATTCCCATAACAAAGGCAGGGGGAGCTGTCATTTCCCCGTTCTCTGTCTTTTATGAAAACATCCACTCTCGCTCAAGACGGCGGGGGGCGGAAGGCCTCGCTCAACAGATCGAGCCGATAAAATGCGCACGCTCCCAAAGACAATGAGCGCTGAGCCACAGACTGTGACAAACGGCTGAACCTGCGCTCCGACGGTCTATCCGATAAGGAAAAACAACATGGGGAAAAGGGAAGCCACATGTTAGAGCAAATGAAAAGTGCATCGCATTTTCCTTCCCCGCACGCCTGATCCTACATGCCGTTATCTCTTAGCACGCTGATATATTGCAATGCTTTTAAGACACCCAGCAAATGAGAGCGGGTCTCCGCAGCCCCGGGAGAGATGCCTCGCTCTCGCCGATCGGCTGTCGCTATTGGATTTCTGACTTTTAACTGGGTTAACCTACTTTACTGTGAATACAAATTCAATTGCCACCACAGCTGTTTTATTTGGCGTGCGTGTCTTTCTCTCTCTCGCTCTCTCTCGACAGGCTGTGTAACCACATAGAAAACAATTTCCCTCTGCGGAGCACTGGCAAACCATAAAATTAAAATGAAGTGCCATTACACGTTCACAAAGCAAAGGGGGTCCTTCCTTTTCTACCCTCCCGTTCCCTCTCAGTATTGACACAATGCTTATCCCTTTCCCGTTGCCGTTTATAGGCTGCTTGTTTGCCACTGAGGCTAGCATGCAATGTTAGCATGCTAGCCTCACCTTTAGCTCTCTCTCCCCGTGTGTGTGTGTGTGTGTGTTTAGTAACGGTTCTTCTCACTGAGACACTAAATAAAGCCATATGAGGCAGCCAGGAAACCTTTCAGGACTTCATTAGGGCAGTGGGAGAGAAGAAGTTAAGCGCTCCAGCAAGCTGGTACTGTTTAGCTGCATAACGTCAACAAGAGCACTCACGCAGCTGCCTGCTCGTACCCCAAACAACCCCCTCCACCCTCGCCAGCCCTTTATCCACCCTGCTACACTCCGCTCGGGTGGTGCGGGCCATGCAGGAACCCCTTGTTTGCCTGAGCGCTGCTACCCAGTCGGGGGCGGCCCAGACTTGACATACCTAAAGAGCTCTTCTGAAGCTAACGGCGTTATAATTGCAGTTTGCACAAATTGCGTGTACTCCACGAAGAGAATGACTGAGAGGACCAGTGCAGCCAAGCACACTAACTTCCTGGAGAGCGCTGATGTCGACCGTAGCACGGGCCACTTTGTTAAAGATATCTGACAGAGCCCGAACCCTGCGCACACTACAGCTAACACGTCACGATCGGTTTACATCTCCGTATCATTTGATTTTCGCTCTTTTGTTTCTCGTCTCGGTCTCTGTGCGTCTCTCTCATCCTGAGGGCAGGTAAGGGTTTGTGTACCGGCTTCCTCTCGCTCTATCTAATAACGGCCTTCAGGTAAGTGTCATCTGTACAGAACCGATCCATTTACATCACATCCTAGCGGAGCTGCACTGCTCATCCTTGCATTGTGTTGCGTTGGTGCATGTGTATGCGCGGCTGGACCTTGCACTGAATAATGATCAATAGAACATACGGTTGTTTTCATGTATGTGTGCAATATTGAGTGCTCTCTTTCATAAGCTGAACATCAGCAGTGTTTTTTTTTTCTCAGTGTTAGGTTGAATACCATAAGCATGTCTGTAGCATGTAGGGACTGTTATGCTGAGGATCATGCGTGTGTTTGTGGTATTGTTGAGTATTGCTCAGGCTTTGTTTGAGTGAGTGTCTGGTGTGCCGTAGGGTAGACGACTGTACTAAAGCGCCACCTAGTGACACACATCTTCCATACTAGAGTAAAACTACACAACGGAGCACTACCCAACCCCCCAAACTCTCTCTAGCCATCTCTAGCTGTCTGTCTTTGCTTTCTCTTGCAGAAAGTGGCTACATTTTAACGACTGAGGCAATATCAGTCCTTAACACTAATGTATTACACAATATATCCGACCAAAGCAGATCCAAGGCAAACATGGTAAAGAAAACAACAACAACAACAACAACAACAACAACAACAACAACTCTTTTACAGGTCTAAATTGTCCTTTTGCAGTGTGCTATTTGTAAACAGTTTCACTTGATGAAAGTTAGTGTGTTTTGTGCTGTGGTGTTTACATTGAGTTTAAATGATTATAACCTCAAACAGACAAGGTTAATATCCTATATTATGAAATTACTCTCATGCCTACACATATAAAGTTTTTGAGATAATTAAAAATATCAAAAACACTAAATTAAATATAAATCATTGAAAATAATTGACTGTCACAAATTATGTTTGAAGCTGAAATATTCATTTAGGAGAATATTAATAATAAAAAAGACTCAATTGTTGACATTCAATTGGAGTATAGAGTGATACAATTTATGTGGAGAGTAGCTCAGATCTTTTGGTCATGAAAGAATTTTGTGAGAAATGCTTGAGTTTATATGTTCTAATTTTTGGGTGCAGACTTTGGGATCTTGGCACCCAAAAATCTGAGCACAGTAGACATTGTAGAGATCTCGTCTGATAATCTATAGGAGACATTAAAAAGATCTTCAGGAAATCTAAAACCATAAGCAATCAAATGTTTGGAAATAGATCCCATACTGCAGCATCTACATCTCCACTTACTGGGAAACAATTAAACTGGAGTAAAAGTTTCCCGATGAGCTTCAATGTGCCCTTGAATATGAGGCTTGTCAACATGGATCTATCGATGCGGTTCGCTTGCAGTTACAGTCACCCGCATCAAAGCTCAGCTCACAAACGGCCGACAGTGATGAGCGCCTGTCACTGCCCATAAAGGTGATCCACACGCGCACACACACACACCCTACGGTCCTTGGCTAGTCTATTTATTTTTATCGCAACAATGAAAATTTGCATTTCACACACAGACACACACACACACACGTTCCTGCAAGGACAAGAAGATGGATTAGATTGACAGTGTCACCTTCCTAATCTAGATGAACTCTCATAGACAGACAGGCAGATGTGACACATGAGGGATTGGTAGCATAACGTGCCATCCTATTCACTGTGATGTCAGAAAGTCGCTCCTTACTTGATCTTAATGATATCATTTTTTTTTTTCTTAATCCTATATTTATCAGATAACTTTAATATGTTGATATTAATGTGGCTACAATGCATTTATTTAATTTTTTGAATTCCGTAATATATGTTTGATTGTGCTTACTTACATTTCCCAATTAAACATTTAATTTGTTTCAGGTACTTTATATTTTGCCCAAAATGTCATTTACTCACCCTCAAGTCATTCCAAACTCATATGACATTCCTTCTGAAATTCCTTCTTAAATTTCAGTCTGCCGCTTACACAAAGCTATTAGTGTGGTTTATTACACTTGACTTGAAATAATGTTCACAATTATATGGACTACATATTTTTATGCCTGAATTGTGATTTATGATCCTTTTTGGAGCTTGTCAATATAAATCACTATCCACTTCCACTGTAGGGAAAAGAGTAGCGTGAACTTCCTTCACAATAGCTCCTTTTCTGTTCTGTGGAAGAAAAAATGTCATACTGGTTTAGAATGGCATGAGTAAATGAGAATGATTTTCATTTGAGAGTGAATCAACCGTTTAATAAATGTTCAACATCCATCCAAACAGCCAATTAAAGGTGGCTGATTTCCTGTAGGAATGAAAAAAACAAAAAAAAAACAATTAAGATCTCTGTAATATATCAATTGTCTCCCCTAGATAACAATGGGATTAAATGGCTATAAACAAGTACAGATATTTCTCCTGAGAAGAAGACTCCTGTAATCTCAGCGTTCTCCTCTAGAATTTCTCAGTGTTTAGAAAATTATTCACATTATTTTGCAATGCAGAAGTAAGATAATTTCTGTGAATGTGTGTGAACTTCTGATTTATTAGACACTATAGGTAAATAACTGGAAGAATAACACAATGCAGTAAACGGTAAAATCATTTGCGCTACAGACCAATGTGTTTATGATTATGATAATGAATTAAAACAATATTGATTACAAATAACAGTTAGCAATATCAAGCAGCATAGCAGACAGTTTTTTATACAGTAATAAATATATAATAACAATGTAATAAATAAAAAAACTAGAAGCAGATGAGACCGGAAACCTAAACACATTAAAGTTACAAATGGCCGCACCCAGTCTTAAGTTAAAAATAAGGTGAATATGAACTCAAACATTTCCTGTTCATTCATGAACAAATGATCTGAGCTGAGCTTTTCATGTTCATTTTTTAGCTCGGTATATTAGGCCTGAGACTAGTGATCTCAGTCTCAGCATTTTATTTGTTACTCTTCTCTGGTGCCATATGCAGGCTAGCATTAAAGGATGGGAAATGAGTATGAAACATTAACTATAGGAAACATTCATCTAAACACAAAGCCACATCACAGTGTGTCTGTGTGTCTTCCAGAAGAGCAGCTTTATGGAGCAGTATCTGATGATGCGTTCCTCATACGACCAGATCAGAGCAGAGACAGATGTTAATCACACACTATATGAGCACACACACACACACACACACTTGCAGTACACATCATTATTACTTTGACTGACAGACTGAAACACTGAACTGTTCATGTTTTCTGGGAACATCAACCTTTAACTGTCTGTATTCACAGCATGTGAGCTATATTATTTTCTAGAATATTTCTGGTTAGTAAACTGATGCTGTAAAGTTGATGTAAGACCATGTAAATCTAAAATGTTGTTTATCAATATTCATGAAAGGTCTGAAAATGTATATTTCAACATTTTTAAATTAGTGATGATGGATAGAACGTATAATTTTGGCATAACCTGATATTGTTGAGTTCAACATGTTCCTGGGTCAACACTTTTGTTGATCCTGGAACAACACTTAAATCAACCAATCAGATTTGAGGGACAAGTTTACAGATTATGTCAAGTTTAGGCTTAAAATCATGAATTGGTGCTTCTACATCAATGTTATTCATCTATCATTTCCCTCTGATTTTTGGGATTTAATCCAGATTAAAAAATAAGTAAAGTAAATCACATGTCAGCAAGAGTCAACTGGAACACCTCAGAAGGAAAATAATACTATTATAAAGGCACAAAACATCTCCAATCTGGTGTCTAAAACAAAAAACTGAGCCCCGGTTTCATAGACAAGCCTTAAGCCCAGACTAAAATGCATGTTTGAGCTGTTTTAACTGAAAGCAACTTGTACTGACTAATATCTTGATATATGTCAGTGCCATTGTTTTGTCTCAAGATGGAAACCAGTCATGTTTATAAAAGATGTCTAAATTTAACTAAGGCCTACTACTGGCTTAATCTAAGCCCTGTCTGTGAAACCGGAGGTCTGTGTCTTATTTAGATTCTTATTCCAAATGTGACATTAATCATATTAAAGGGATCATATAATATGGATTCTAATTGACCTTGATCATTTTCTGTCATGCAGCAGAGATAATTGTAACCCTTTTCTCATTAATTCAGATCATGTTTAGCCTGAAACTTTGCCTCAAAGATTTTTGACATGTCAGTAGTCATTACCGGTGCCAATAAAATTCATAACATATAATATAACTTACAATTAAACAAAAAGTACACAAAGGCCAGTGTTAAATTCAACCCCTTGGTTGCTAAAATTAGAAATATAAATAGCAATTAATGTAAACATGGCTGTTAATGCATCTGCGTCTTGGAATATTGTTTTTGGAGGATTTTCTCCACAACTTGTCCCCCTTCTCTCTCTCTCTTCAGACTCTTTTATTTGATTTACGTAAAACACATCCTGCTGAAATTACATCCACATGCGACTGCAGGCTCTGAAGCTCTGGCACAAAGCTCAACACCACACCACCACCACCACCACCAACAACAACAACAAAAACACACTAACTACAACCGTTAGTTTAAATTCTTGATGTCCTTCACCCACAGATCTGCTTTATGTTTTATTCATGATTATTAGATCATTATAGCCTCCGATAAAAATCATTCTCAGCGCTGTCGATGATCTGGCAACGAAGGCGCTAATGATAGTAATGCTAGGTGAGGTAACATGCAGGATCATATGTTGAAAGCATTTTTCCTTCTTTACTTCCCTCTGATGGCATATTTAGCCTACGGTAACGAGTGGCTACGTTTTCACTTCTTCTGAAAAGCAGGGATTAACAAGTTAAAAGGTTATGGCGTTAGTCAACATTTGCCTTTCAGCTCACCTCAATCACTCAAGACTGTAATTATCTAACATTGTGTCTGACCTCTGGCACCGTGCTCGTCTCCTTTCATCCAACTTTGAGAAAATAAACCGGAATACTATCTTTCCCCCATTCTTTCTCCCTCCAATTCTGTGTGAAATATGCCTTAGTTAATTTCATTATATGGTAAATGCTGTCATAAAATATTTAACTGGTCACTATATCCTGCGCCCTGAGCAGTCTTTGTTTATTTGACTTGAATGATGAATTGTAAAATGTTAAACTCAAAGAGACGCCCAGAACTGCCGTGTCGTAGAGCAGGGCTGTTATGTCTCAAAAACACTCTCGGTAAAGTGTTTTTGAGGAAATTCTTGATAAAACTGCCACAACAAAAATGACTTTTTTTTTTTTTTTTGCCAGTTAAAACTTCCAGTCAATTTTAGAATACTAGTAAAGTATGACACTAACACACAAATGAGATTTCAGCTATGCATATTCTGGACATTCTCATTCATCCAAATATCATGATGTGTATCATGGTTCGTGTATCGTGTATACTTTCGAATCAATACTTAGAAAGAGTTCCCATGTATTGATTTTTCTTATTCTGCTCAAACTCACTAATTTTAATTAAATAAATAAACACTTTATTTTCACTTGTTAATTTTATGTGATGTAACTGAAAACATTATAGTCACAAAGGCATTTTAATCCATAACCTTTCAATGCTTATATGCAATATACTCGCAGGTCACAAATTCATCTAAGCTGTGTTATTTTTAAAAAGCCTGCATGTGGAATCAAAAATTTTAATTGAGCTCTTATTATGTCATTTAAGATATACTGAAATAATGTACGACATGAATTCTGACTTATATTAACTTATTAAAAAAGAACATAAAAATTCTGGAGTTCCATATTTAATCTCTAAACCTTTTAAATACTCATTGGACTTAATACATGCACTCATTTCCGTGTGTTAGTTGATGTGACAATTCAGAGTAACAATAGTTTTATAAATGATGTACAAAAAAATTATCCTGATCTTGTTTCTTGAACAAGGGCTGTTATTTTTTAACAGATGAACATTTTGGCAGATGGGAAGTGGTAAAACTGTGGTTCTCAACCTTTTTTCCCACTGGGCCGCACAATGGTCCAACTGAAAATGTCACGGCCGCATATAATTTACATATGACGTCACCAATGTAAACCAATCAGATTTAATGTTATGGTATTAGCAGATAATATTATTATTATACCTAGATGTTGCAAACAATGTATTCCACCAAATAAAAACTAACTTACTGACATTAGCTTTACAGTAATGAGACAATAATGCTCCATGAACATACACAAACTGTATACAGTCACTTTAAGTAGCTATTTAACAGCATCGTAATAGTCACCAAACAATCACACGAAGGCCTTAATAAGCAAATGTTACTCAGCTCTTTTTATAAACAACATTGAGCGCATTGTAATTACAATCTCTGATGATATCAAGCATTCTGTCACGTCGCAAAATTTGCATGTATTCCTTCATTGTATGTTCCTCATTTCGTTCTTCTCCTCTAATAACAAATTTGACCATTTTGATCCCTAAATTTACAGAAATAATGGCTACTGTTGGAATTCTGCCAAAGCGCGCGCTTGTAAGTGTTCCTTAACTGCGTAATTGCGTCAGTACATAGGTCTGCGCGTGTCTAAAAACAATTAAATAAAACAATATATATCTCAAATTTATATTAGTTTAAAAACAAAAATAACTTGTAAAACTAAAAAAAAATTTTTTATTGTGGTCGGCATATCGAAAGCCCATTTGTATTCATCACAGGCCGCAGGTTGAGAACCACTGTACATTGCAAGTGGACATGCTAACACATTATAATATTTCTTCTGACACAATGAAAATATGTTACTCTGTAAATAACCTGACATACGTTGTGCCAGGCATGTTGGATTAAAACGTTACCACAACCTTTTCACAGCGTCTTTTTTATGTTTTTTTTTTTTTTTTGCGACATAGTTGCGCTAGCTGGCCAGTGGCCTGAGGAAATCACAACAGCAAAAACTTCAGACATGGAACTCTGGATGTATGCCTGTGGTTAGCCGCGGAAGTGGCCGCAGTGCCCGTCTCACGGCCCCTGACCAGCTGTCCTCGTTCCTTTGCTGGGTCGAGGGAAATGCTCCTTCAGACCAGCAGGTACAAGGAACGTTTCCTGCAGGATTGCAGGGCAGCTGCCATTGCTCCGGTCTGGAGCTCTTGACCCACTTACACTCATCTTTTCTTTCATTTTAAACACAGAGGAACACCGCTCCATACCCTCGCCTACTCTGGCTGCCCAAACACGCCTCTCGCCCGCTGAAGATTAATGTTTCAGGCCTGACCCTGCTGGGCAGCTGACTACAGGAGAATAGATGGGTCAGAGAAGCCAGGCTTGGTGACGGAGATGGGTTGCTTACCTCAGAGAGCCCCAGAGCTCGGCGGTATGGTTCTCCTGTCAGCTCCCAGTGAAGAGAGAACTCCCTTTCATAACTCAAGTTCTTTTAGCCCAGCTCCTGAACTCTCATGCCCACAGGGCCCTCAGCGGACTCCTCAGGTCCAGAACTGTGTGAGAGAAGGGTCAGAGAATGGTTCAGTGTGTCAGGTGAAACGGTTGTGTTTCAACATGAGTGAGTAGTTTGGGCTTATCAGCAAAGCTGTCAGAGGCATTTGCTGCTGTTTGTGTCTTGGCCTCGGGCAAGTGTTTATAAAGTTTCGTATGGATTTAATGCAAAACTACCTGTCTATGATCACCCATTTAGCAGGGTGGTGTGTAATTAAAATGTAGCTAATGCCATTTGAAATCTGAGAAACTGCCAAAAAAAGACATTTTGCTTTTACTCATTGTAAACCCAACATATTCCACACGTGTGGAATAATAATGCCAATCAAACACAGTAGCTTTAAAAGATGTTTGAATCATGAAAACAATTTGGTGTATGATTTTCACTCAAATAATTACAAAAGAAACGGGAAGTCAAAACATTGAACTAAACATTACATTTTGAAGTAGAAAGACTTGTAAAATGTATTCTAATAATATTTGTTTTATTTAAAATTTTCAAAATGTAATTTAATCTTTCTGCGCTACTTAAACTATTACAAACGCTTTGTGAGTGTAATTTGAAAAAAGATATGTTCAAAAAATGTCATTATACATTCCACAAATAGGGTACAAAATTACTAAGCTTAAAATTATTTTGAAAACTAAAAAACGAAAAACTTGTTAATAAATATTAGGACAAAAATTATAAGAAATTAAGCTATACACCATAACAGGTTTCTAGTTAAAAGGATTGTAGATGTGATTGTTGAAAAGAGATTGTTTGTTGTTATTATTAAAGGTACACTATGTAACTTTTGGTGCTCTAGCGGTTAAACAAACACTGCATGAAGAACACTATAGCTGGAGATACTTCTTTCTGTTTATGTAAATGACGTGTCGTGCAGGCTACTCCATAGCGGTTGTCATCCTGCCCGGTATAACATAGTCTGAATATAAACACTTAATATAGGTGTACCATAGTGATTCAGGATAAGACAAAAACACGGTTTGGAATATGGATTCATAATGTACTTGCTCATAATATAAATTTTGAACAAAAAAAGTTACAATGTACCTTACAAAGTTAAACTCCTGTATATGAAAGAAAAAAAAAATATATATTTTTCTTTTAACTGTTTCCCCGCTATTGATGGAATCTTAACGAAAGTTTCCGGCAATCCATGTTTTCACTGTTATATGGTAGGGGGCTCTATAACGCATCTTCTGAAAGAGTACAGAACCTCCTGATCAAAACACAGGCGAAAAAGAATCAGAAACAAGCGATAAANCTAAAGTGGCGCCCCTATCGACAACAGGACACTTTCATTTGAATTCATCAAATACGACCCATAAGAGCATTTTCTTTCATTTTAATGCATTGTTCCCTTTTATCTGCATCATTTTTCAGGTTTCGCATAGCTCAACTGGTAGAGCATTGCAATAACAATATGCAATCATGTGATCATGCGATCGTGGGTTCGATCCCAGGGAACACATGTGCTCATAAAGTGTAAATGCACTATAAATCACTAAGGTTAGGTTTAGGGGTGGGGTGGGTGTAGTCATTAATAAAATTTAATTTTGGTAAATGGAAAAAGGAGAAATGGTGTAAAACATCCACACATTGCATTTAAATAAACACGCATTTTGATTGGTAAGGACAGTCATACGTCATTTCATGACGACAGACGTAACACGACACTGTCATTATTTTTACGACCACTAGAGGGCGCATGACTTCAAAACGTAAAAATAGGTCGTAATATGGTGCTTAAAAAACGACCTATAGGGTTGTTTTTTTTTGGAGGACAGTCTCGGTAGGGGGCTCTATAACGCATCTTCTGAAAGAGTACAGAACCTCCTGATCAAAACACAGGCGAAAAAGAATCAGAAACAAGCGATAAAAGCATTGCATGAAATGCACGTGTAAAATAACACGATAATCAAACATTAAACTGCATATAAATCAAAACTGCCAAATGTTACAGAATGAAATGTTGACCCAGGACAAGGTATAGAACTGTGCAAACTTTGGGGGTGCTGATGGAAGTGATCTAACTCCATCTATGTTTTGATCATCATTCCGAATCCGATCTGGACGTACTCTTTGAAAAAACATGATTTTCTCAGCTTTTTGTTCAAAATGTTGCTTTGAAACGTACCAACATTCAAGTGTTGATAAAAAAATGAATGCATTAATCATTTCTTTTGTTTTTTTTTCCAAAAGCTCTGTTCTGTCTTTTGATATATAGCATGTTCAGACATTCGTACAACAAAATATTCTACATTTTGTGAAAATGATCAAAAATGCTGGTGGGGAAAGATTTAACTTGAGTTGCAATGAATTTTGTTAACAGTAAAATCGATAGTAATAAAAAACAGAAAATGGAACAAGATGATTTACTTGTCTTGCTGTCATGCTGTATAATCCAAATGATGTTACGAGATGGGATTTGCCATCTTTATTTGCCAGACTTTATTTTAATGTGATGTAGTTACACTGTACTTACTCAAATAAGTACTGAGTAATATTAATGATCTACATGTACTTACTACAGAGTTACGATTAGGTTTAGGGTTAGTTTCTTGTAATTATGCATAATTTACTGTTATTTCTATTGTAAGTACATGTAGTAATGTGTAACTACTTCACCTTAAAATAAAGTGTTACCGATGTTACTTCCTGGGAGTCACAAGTAATGTTAATGGGGAGGGGCATTATAGTGTAACAGGGTAATGTAACTGTCTGCTAATGCACTGGCTTTGTGTTTATATGTTTTTGAAGTTTTAAATAGCCTGTTGCCATCTTAACCTGTGCTTTATAGAAGTAATACGGAAAACAAACTTCATTTGAAGGGAATGCTAGAGGTGTCAGATCAGTGAGTGACAGGCAGGCCTGCAGGCACATGATAAAATGCTGCCGTTCTCCAACATGTAAAAACCTGACAAATCAAGCAGACACACACACACAAACAAACAGATCCATTACGGATGATTATTGTGTGTACAATTTTGTGTTTGTGTGTGGAGGTGAGGCAGAGTTAGACTGTAAGGTCAAAACCTGGAATGAGAGAAACTAAAACTCAACATATGGATTAAGCGTACCTGAAACAACACCTGCAGGACAGGCAGAACTAAACACACTCTCCAACAAGACTTCTTTCCAAAGAGCAGCTGTGAATTGCAGTGGTTTTGTCATTTATGCACTGGAACGGGATCATTCACACACTCGCGAGGAGCACAAGAAGTCTTCTGCAGCGAGTCGGAGGGGCCGACCCAAGCTGGGTCGCAGCCAGCGCAGCCGTCAGGGGCCGACGCGCTGGCCTAAAGCGCAGACCCACCCTCTCTCAGTCTATATTTCCTTCTCTAACTCTCTCCCCGTCTCCCAGCGGCAGCTGCGCTTTTTTGGCTACAGCTGCAAGGTGTGAGTGTGTGTGTTCATGGGCAGGAATATCTGCGTGTGTGTGATTGCTGGAATCCTCCTCGTCTCAGTTTGTGTGTGCTCTGTAAGAGTGCCCAGCAATTACTAAGCTGGCACTACGCTGTCTGTTTACACACACACATATTCCTACTGGACTTTATTAAAACACCATCTGCTGTCAGCTTACACACACAGTGAAGAAGAGGGAGAAACAAGGCGGGTAACTATTTCTTAGCAATATCTGGTAAATCACTGAAGACGAGCTGCAGTGGCAGCATCACATGCGGTCAGCAGGTTTATGAGCTCTGCGGTCTCACGAGGCCTTGCGTTTGCCTTAGTGTGAGGGGCGAGAAGAGTCATGGAGGGAAAAGGGCAAGAATAGATCTTTTGTCTGTCTCTCCAAATTATGCAAACATGCATCTCTGCATTCATACACACACAGAGTGGGTGTAGAGTCCCGCAGTGCTGCACAGGTGCTGCATGAGCTTTGGCCGGGCCTTCTAATGACAGACTGATGGTTATTTCATTAGCTCTCATGTTCTCAGGGAGATGTCATTTAGGATGAGCAAGCATACTGATTGGACAGTGACTGTGGGCGAGCAGATGAGATTTGGACAGATGACATTTTATAGCTTTCTTTGTTTATTCGTTATACAGCACAATTCACCCATAACCGGGAGTTTGGTTGACAGGCGACCTGACCAATCATAATGCAGAATCCACTATTTTGTCAGACAAACAAACCAGAGAGGAGAGTTATTCACTTCAGAATTAAAATTTCCCGATAATTTACTCCCCTCCATGTCATCCAAGTTGTTTATGTCTTTCTTTCTTCAGTTGAAAAAAAAATTAAGGTTTTTGAGGAAAACATTCCAGGATTTTTCTCCATACTGTGGACTTCACCGGGGTTCAACGTGTTGAAGGTCCACATTGCAGTTTCAATGCAGCTTCAAAGGGCTCTGGACGATCCCAGCCGAGGAACAAGGGTCTTATCTAGTGAAGCGATTTGTCATTTTCAAAAGCTTTGCACTAGCTCTGTGATGCGCCACGCATTAAGTAATCACGTTGGAAAGGTCAAGCGTGATGTAGGCGGAAGTACAGAGCAAGTGTTTACAAAGCGAACATGCAAAGACTAAGTCAAACAGCCTTTGCAAAAAAAAAAAGGTAAAACAACGATGTTGGACGATTTTGAAGTCAGAGGATATATATATTGTTTTGTTTTCTTAGAAAATGACGATTGTTTCGCTAGGTAAGACCCTTATTCCTTGGCTGGGATCATGTAGAATGCCTTGAAGCTGCATCGAAACTTGTTGAATCCTGTTGAAGTCCAATATATGGAGAGAAAACCTGGAATGTTTTCCTCAAAAACCTTAATTTATTTTTGACTGAAGAAAGAAAGATATAAACATCTTGGACATGAGGGTGAGTAAATTATCAGGAAATTTTAATTCTGAAGTGAACTAATCCTTTTACGTTGGTAAATTTGAACTTGGTGTATTGACGTCTTTCTGCGGTTGAAACGACATACCTTCTGATGTTCATTCATGTTTATTTTATGCTATAGCAAGTACGAAGAGATGATCAGTTCATGTGCCACTTGAACTACTGTAAAGCGCTACTGCGATCTGTCACGACACATAAAAGAACCACAAAATGGTATTTATTGTTTGAATTTCTTTAAAAAATGCTGAGACTTTAATATCAAAAGTAAACCTGATCTATCTAGTCTGTCAGCACGTGGTCAGTGTCCTCTTTGCTCCGCGATGTACATGTGAGAACATGATGTGTGTCATGACAAAGCCATGGCTTGATGTAGCAACATTAACTAGGGGGGGCGGGTCATTGCGAAGGGTCAATTACATCATTATACAGTGGTCCCCAAAATATTTGGACACTTACACAATGTTTCCTAATCAGGCATGATGAGATAAAGCAAAAAGGTATGATTTGAGTAAGACAAAAGTTAGTGCCCTAACTTTTTTGTTGATCTCCAAAATCCTACTCCTCAAAACTGCATATCAAACATCAAATATGTTCTTACTGGCTATGAATATGTGGTGTCAGACAACAGTTTTGCATGTGATGTGATGAAATACACCTGTTACTCTGCTAGTACACCTGTTGTGAACTTGAAGAGAACTATGGAAGCCCATTTCCACCACATAATAATAATAAAAACATAATAATAATAATAATGATAATAATAATAATAATAACATGCCTTGGTAAATTAAAATTATGACAAAAATATGACATAAAAAGTCAAAATTTATGATATTAAGAGATACAAAGTCAAATTGATAAAATATATAAAATTGTAATTATGACAAAAAGTCAAAATGATGACATACACAACAATGACATAAGTCAAAACTATGAGAAATCATACACTGGAATTATAACAAAATATTTAAACTGTTATAAATGACATTTTATGTCAAAGTTATGACTTTTTATCATAATTTCAACTTTTTATCTTATAATTGACAAATCAAAATTTCACATTTTTATGTCATAATTATGATTTACAAACTCATGTTTTGTTGTTGTTGCTGTTTTTTATGTGTTAGAAATGGGCTTCCATAGAGAACTGGCTTAGTACTTCCAATAAAAAAAACCAGTGTCCAACACGAAGAATAATGTTTTATGAAAAAAAATATATAACAAAATCTCACAATAATTATGCATTTGCAAAGTTCTTTATATATTTTCCCAAACAAGTATGTGTGAATTTAAACACAGATTGAACACGTCAGTGTTCATTTGAATGTCTTTATGTGTATGTGTGTATGAGCATCTCCTCAATATTACCACAATAACACTGTGATTTGTGCAGATGATGTTCTCATGTTTTCTCAGCGATGTTTGTGCGATGTGTTATCTGTTGGAGCAGAAGAGGCTGTTGTGATTTTGTGTGAATGCATTCACACCAATTACAGCCAGACTCCTGTGTGTCCGGCTCTAATTAGCCTCACATGTTTTGGAGAGGGTCAGCGTACTCTCTGAGATTGATGGGCCTGTTTTATACACCTGATTCAACGATGACTGCTCAAGCTCAAACATTCAAAGGGGTTAAAGAACAACAGCATATGCCATTTGAGTTAGCACATTCACTGATGCAAGAAATCTATGTGGTCACTCCACAAGAACACATCACAAGCAGACAGAGAAATGATGAGTTCAGTGGAAAGGAAAGACAGATGTGTGATGGTCCACAGGGCAACTGAGGTGAGTGAGTACAACATAAGTTCATTCTGACCGATAATACAAAGTCACAGTGATGGAAACATGACCGTCAGTTAGTTCCATGTTGCTCCGGTCTCATTAGTACTTATATTACGTGGAAATGACAGCATTCAAGATTGAAAGAGATGCACATTTAGAGGTGGGATCAATTTAATCTTAAACTCATGCTTGATGTCCATTCCTGCTCCTGGAGAGCCATTGTCCTGTAGAGTTTACTTATAACCCTAATTAAACACACCTGAAGAAGCTAATCAAGGTCTTCAGGATTATTAGAAACCACAAGGCAGGTGTATTGGGGCAAGCTGGAGCTAAACTCTGCAAGACATTGACCTTCCAGGAGCAGGATTGGATGCCCCTGCAGTACACTCATGGATCACCCACCAGAGTACAGACAAGACTACATCCTCAAAGATCCAGAATAATACCAGACCCCCTAAGACCAGGACCAATACTAGATCAGTACCAGACTCACTGAGGTCTAATACCTAAACCAACACCAGACCCATAAGACTGGGACTAACTGGGACCACTTCCAGACCCCTATGACCCAGATTAATACCAGACCCCCTAAGTCCTAGGCCAATACCATACCCTCTAAGATCCATACCCAGGCACATTCCAGACACCCTAAAAACCACACTAATACAGGTGGCCAAAGATCTAGACACCTAAACCCCCCAAGCAATACCTGACTTCCAGCAGAAACCAGTCCATTCAAGAACCCCTAAGAACCAGACCAAGTTTAGACACTTTGAGGCCCAGATTTAGAGCAAGACCTGTTATCCAAAGAAGGAAATTTTAATTTTATTTTTTAAACTGAAATTGTATTGATTTCAAATATTTTCAACACTGACAATTTTTCCAAACATGGGAGACATGTTCATGAACTTCTGAAGAATGGTGAAGATACCAACTAATGGTTGAAATAGAATTCAGGACAAAGAGTGTGGTCCGAGACCATACTGTCAAGACCCAAATCTAGACCAAGACATCAATTAATGAGACCCAGACCAAGGCCATGATTATTTGGTCATCCAGAGGTCTTAAGACCACAAGATCAGGATTCCAACTCTGCCGCCCACAGTCTATTCACTGTCTGATGCATATTGCACACAAAAATGCCAAGAGCTTTCTTGATCTGGCTGTAATCTGATCGTCTGGCTTTATAACCTCTGGGAGTCAGGGTGCACAGGTTTTTACAAATATAAGCTTACTTTGAAAGTAAAAAAATACTCTCAATTGTTTGAAAAATAAAAAAATATATATATTGTTTACAGTAAGTAAACAATATATTCACAAGCAATATTGTTAATTTTGCTTTGAGTTACGTCTGTAAAATAATCAGGGTGAATTACTTGAATAGACAGAAATTCTAATAACAAAGTCTACACACACTTGCACTATTTTTTTCAGTGTTTTCTGTACCAACATGGTACCTATTTTACCCACTCCTAAACACAACATAAAAGCAAAACAAACTTCAGTAGGTCACTTTACCAACTAGATGGTGCCTTTCTGTAAAAGTGTTGAATCTTGGCCAGAATGAGTAAGACTATCTGCCAACAGTGTCAAATCTGGTTACCCTAGACTAAGGTCAACCTACCCAGAAAAAAAGAGGGATGTAGACGTATGTGAATTTCCTGTTACATAAGTAGCTCCATCTTCAACCAATCATATTCATAGCTCCTATTGGCATCATTGACTTCTGATTAGCATCTTTAAATGAACTAATACCCTAAAGCCATGTCATGGTGAGACAGAAAATCAAATCTTTGGACATTTGGCTCATCTATCCCAGCTGATGTGTTGTCAGTTTATTGGATCTCCATTAAGACGGACTTACACACAGTGTGAGTCCATGTGTAAGGAAACTGTTATTTTAATGAGAGCTGATCTCCAGTCTTTAACTAACACACACTGTTTTATAAGTCTCATAGCAGCACGTTCAAAGCAAGCATCCATGCCAACAACAGGATGTGCACTTTGTTATTTCCTTTCTGGCTTAGCAAACTTCCTCTATTAATCTATTGCAAACCATTGCTAGGCAACCATAGCTATGACCCTTCACTTTGTCCTAATTGGCTGTGCCACTAACACATGCGTTGTGCGAAAGTTTTCTGCTTCATCAAGTGGAAGCAAATCAAATTCTAACTTGACTTGTCTAACCAGACAGGATGAAAGTTAGGAAGAGAGAGAAGGAGGCATCCTCAACATCCCTCCTTGTCTTCCTTTTTCTTGTTTGCGGGTGTTTTCCGCCCATCAGCATGTCTCTATCGCCTCTTTGACACAGTGGGCAGCTGAGGAAGGAGTTTTATGGTGTGTGACGTGTTCCAGCGCCCGCCCAGCCCCTCCCTGACACTCACCCCCTACAAGCAGCTTTTGTCTGGGCTAAATGGGGTTGGATGCACCCCTTTAACTTTGATTTCCATTCCCTATTGTCCTGCATTGATGGGGAGGCTAACTCCATCTGGGCCTGCTTCACATGGTGCCATGCTTTCAAAAGGCATATGCTCTCTGCGTGGAGAGGCACTACACTCGCCGAAGAATGGACTCCAAAAATAATGAAGAGAAATATCACTCTATTCATGACCACATTATGCGGCTCTTACTTATATCTGAAGAGTTGTTTTATGTGTAGTCAAGGGTGCAGAAGTGGTAGGACAAAACCCTGCTGCACTGATGGAGGTTTAAAGCATATTGGGTCTGTTTGCTTCTTGAACTGCATAAATGTATGCGTGTATTTTACATTTAAAACACAAAGCCCTCTCCCGGCGGATCACAGCGAGACATTATGAACGTTATCTCTGAGAGCTGGGTCAGAGGTTTAGACCTGCAAAGAAAAGTTATTTTTATTGAAATTCTCCTCTACATTTGTATACTTTATTGAGATTCTTCATATGACCATAGGTCATTCGGTCAAGTGTAAGAGATTTGTGCAAAAAAAAAATTTGGAAGTCATTTATTGGAACTGTTGTGTAATACAGTATTTTGGATTTGTAAGCATTTGTCTTGTAAATTGTAATTTTCATAGAATTCCTTTTGCTTCTAAAACTAGATAATTTCTGAACTATCCAGATTTGATTTACAGGTCCAGAACTTCATTAAGAATCATTATCTCTCTCTTTCACTCTCCATGCAGGGCAGCTCATTCTAATAAAGGGGTAGTTTTAACAGCCTCAGGCTTACGACACCCCCTGCGGGGTTCTGCCTTGTCCCCTCTTAGCCCTCCCCATCGCTCTACAGAGGGCGCTTAGACGGGCAGCCACGGTGGTGGCTGTGCGGGGCGGCCGATGTCGCGGGGGTATTTAAAGGCTCTGAAAGGAGGCGCGTCAGATCAAATGGGAGTGAGCAGAAGGGGGTCTCCCAGGAGGGGCAGAAGCCCTGCTCCATTTTATAGACTCCCCTGAAAGAAAGTGATTACAGATCATTATCCAATTGAATCTGATTGATGGGGAGAGGTCAAAGTAATATAGCTCATAGCAGAGCGGGGAGGGTCCTGGTGTGGAGGGGGTGAATGGGGGGCACAATGGCCGGATTGTCACCCCAGGAGGATGATGGGAGGGGTGGGCGGCTGTTGAACCTTCAGCAGCAGCAGCTCTAGAGCTACAACAAGTGTTGAGTGAGGCAGCGCTGTTAGCATGGCTTGAAATTAGCCTTGAGAGATAAGAGACCTGTGTCTGTAAGAGGGGATTGTTAGAGGACTCTGTGCTCTGGAGGAATTTGTCAAGCAAAATTGAGCAGATTTGGTTGAGTTTTAGAGATCACTATCACAATTGTGTAATATAAGCAGGCCCACACAGAAAGTCAACTGGAAGGCCTGTCATTCACAAAGTTCTACACATCCTGCAGCATTAAATATTTTGGCTAATTTGATTATGTGTTCATCTACTGCTGAGAGTACAGTAAAATCAGTACATAAAATATGTAAAACATCCCGAGATTCCATCTAAGCCTGCATATGAGAGATAATTTAGCAATCAGTATTGCTACAGAGTTGCAAAAATAATTGCAAACTTGGATTATTTCTGAAACTGAATAGTTCTGACTCTAATGTCTGAAATTAGACTATAATTAATAATGTTATGAAAATAAATATTGTTGCTAGCTACTGTAATTTGTATAACTTACGACTATAAGACTGTAAACAGCCAATCGTTAGGCTAATGAACTACATTCCTTTGTAGAAATTTTTTTTATTCTGACTTTTTTTTCATATTGGAATGAGCTTCTAAATGCCCTGTGTTACAGTGAATTTATCGCATTTGGAGAATTTAGCATTATGTTGTTTGTCTGAAGACAAACATTTCACTGACAACCATGCCAACCAATGCCAACAGACACGTTCATGCACTGATTTGTTGGACCAGTGTGTTGCTAATGTCTGTTGCCGCTGGCCGCCGCATGTTTATACCGAATTAACAGTTCTCCTTGATATACCAGTAATAAATCACGATTTTATCTCTTAAAGGAAGAACATTTAAGTCTTTAAAGACTTTAATGAAAAATTCCCAATCAGACCTACTCCTTAAACACATAAAGCCATTTTCTCCTCTCTCCAAATCCACAGCACTAATTACTCACTTTTGTAAATTAAAAACAGGATACCAACCAAAAATCTTTCTCATAATGACTGAAGAAACAATGGGTACTATGTGGAGAAAAAAGAAGGATCATGTCAAAGTCTAAAGACCCAACACTGTGAATTCTAAAGACAGTATAGGATGGTGCAAAAGAACAATCATTAAAATCACATGTCCTGTGGCTCAAAGCAATACAGAGAGACTGAGATGAAGGGAGGGGTTGATACAGGCTGGGTCTGTTGGTCCTCATCATGAGGAACTTCCACAAGCTGTGATTCCCCTCAGGAGAGGTTAAAGACACTCTCTCTCATCTCAACCATTCCAAGACACCATCTAATTAATCTGCCCTGGTAATTAACAGTGGATAATGCAACCAAACAAATCGAAGGTGCAACATAATGAGCAGACTGTGAAATAGATGATTACCAGCATACTAAAGTTGACTAATGTTTTCCCAGGAAATTTAGTATTAATCAGTTTCATCATTACAGCACCTGAAGACAGCATTATATTCCTTAAACTATTTATTGTTTCTGTTGGCTTGACAAAGTCAAGATAGTTTTATTGTACAAATTTGATTTCGGAATTTTTACAAAATTCTCGACCCCTTTCTGATTCTATTTTTTTTTTGTCCACTGTGAAAAGTACAGTCAAGTACAAGCACTTTCCATCCACTTTTCTCAGAACGATCAAATCAAATATCCCAAAAAATGGACTTATTTCTTCTTCGACTTGGAATCTAGCAAAAAAATCGTAGCAACCATCTAGTGACCAGGCAGAACACTCTAGCAACTGCCTAACAGCCAGCATATGAAGTATTTAATTTACATAGAACCAAAACATACATTTACGTTTATGCATTTGGCAGACTAACGCAACTTACACTGTATTTAAGGTATAGGCTACATTTTATCAGTTCATGCTTTTCCTGAAAATCAAACCCATAACCTTGGCGTTGCTAGCACCAGCTTCTGTTAGCTAGCTAGCTTCTGTTTGAGCTAAAACTTAAACCTAAACTGAAACGTACCTAAAACTTTAACATTGTTTTGTTTCTTAAAGGGATAGTTCACCCAAAAACAGAAAACTCTGTCATTAATTTCTCACCCACATGTCGCTCCAAACCCATAAGACTTTCGTTCATCTTCAGAACAAAAATTAAGATCTTTTTGATGAAATCTGAGAGATCTCTGTCCCTCCAAAACTATGCAACTGACACTTTAACACTTCAAAAAGTTCATAAAGAGATTGTAAAACTAATCCATATGAATTGAGCGGTTTAGTCCAAATTTTCTGAAGAGACAATCATTTTATATGATTAACATATTGAATTTAAGCTTATATTCACATATAATACATATATATTTTATTGTCTTTTTTTTTTTAGGAGACTTGCTGCTTCAAACCAGCACTGAGAAGTTAAAGTCCAGCTAAGCTGACAGTTTAAAAAAAGACTGTTTCTGAAACCAGATATGACAGTAACTCTTAGAGAATTTTAAAGCTCTAAGAGTCTGTAAGGTCTTTGTTTGAGTTGCACAAATGAGTTTAACCACAGATGATTTGGCTCATTTCGCTTTATCATTCCTCAACCAAGATGTTTGGCTTGGTTATTTCTTTAAGATAGAAACATGTAAGAAATGCTGGCCCACCTCAAACACGGACTGTGCATTGTCCTGGCAGGAAATAGCAGGCTATGTGCCAAGACTAGAGCAGTCTAGACCCTCAAACTGACTAAACGCCCTGATCCGACATCCCCCATCGTGCTATGACTGTGTCATCTGAAAGGAATCTCTCTAATGAATGAGATGGCTATTAAAAACCCGACAGATCTCAGGACTAAACTACAGCTTTCGTCCACACTTCCTGTCTGCACGGGACTGATGCTGAGCAGACTAACCCAATGTCACAGCACTCAGTCTAGGAGAGAAGACGCAGCTCAGCTTGGGAAAATCGCTCCACACCCACTATGTGCTTTTTACAGATGGGATTATTATCTGGATATTTTAAAGCTCAAGTGTGATGTCTTGCATACTTGAAGAAATGTTTATTATATGTGAAGGTTACAAAACATTAGCACCACAAATTGTCCATTAACTGCACACAACTGAGTAGCAACATTCAAACTCCAGAGGAATTAATAGAAATGATCCTTATAAACACTTTCAAAAAACGCTAATTTATCCAGAGTTAAACCACACAGTGGGAGGTTTTTGGGTGTACTGTCTTGAGTCTGAGGCTAAAGATGCCATAATTTAAGGATTATTAAGCTAAAGCAGAGGGTTAATGGTCATCAAATCAATGGAGAAATAGATCCCGTAAATCCTTGGATACAAAGAATTGACCGCTACTAATGGCTAATTTTAAAATAAATAAATAAAATAAAATAATAGCTGGAACAACAAAAGCAATAAATACTCCAGCACTCTTCTTACAAAATGAGGTCTGTGTGGTTACGAGCAGTTTGTGGCAAACGATTTCTTCCATGTCACACTTACAGGATAATTGGAAATGGAGGGGCATTAACTCCGATGGGATTAGAGAGGGGAATTAAATATGTTAATCCCCAAAAAGGTAAATAGCCTTCACAATACAATAACCAATTTCCAGGATCTTCCCCAAGGACATGCTTGCCTTTGAAGCAACATGGTCTCGAGTGTTCCAGAAAGTTCCCAAGGTCATCCCTATGGTGCAGACAGCCCTCGAACCCCTCGGCTGACTTCTAACCTGTTCTTCAAATGCCTCTGTTTCTCACATCATTACTCGCTGCCTCTCCAGAGAGCGCTTACTGCCATGTGTTCATCTGCCTCCTAATTATATCACCCAGCAGAATGGCATGGGTTTGAGACTTTACAATGTGCTGCCACAGCAACATGAGAATGCGACAGGCATAGCCAGTGTGAATCAATGTGCATGTCTGTGCTTTTTAGATTCCTGAAAGCAAAGTCCAACACAATAATTGAAATGATGTTGTAATGCTTGAAGCCACTCTGTAAGCGAATACATTTTTCCAATGGAAATTGCATTAAACAATGTTTTGAACAAACTTAAAAGAATAGTGTCGAACTCTGATGTAAATAAAACTGGCCAAAAGTGCTTGTGAATCAATTGCACTGAAAAGCAACTTCAATTGCCTTACAGAGATCAAAGTACATCTTGTATACAATTAGTTTACTACAATTTTAACCATAACTAATCCATTATGAAAAAAAGCCATATGTCAATTATGTCAACTGTGATCCTTCTCTCTTTTTTATGTTGTGTGACTAAAGATGGATGTCTCTGCAAATAAAAATTGAGTAACGCTGAAGAAAACTCAGTCGCTGAAGAATGCCGTCCATGAAGAATTCCAGTCAAATTCAATAAAGTCAGTCTTGCAAACCTACGATTTGTAATGGATATTTTCTTGGATGTTCTGTGAGGCAGCGCTACTAAACTCTTTGTATAACAGAAAGGGGGGGAAACCAATAAATAAATAAAAAACTCACTATACAATTCAACAAATTTAAAACATAATTTAACAGATGAAAAAAAAAGGTCTCATGACACCAACACAACACAGCTCTGTTCCAAAACATATTAAGCTGCTTTGATGTCTACTGTCTACATATAGGCAGCATCCAGACTGAAATGGAAGCAAAGAAGCTGATTTTAAATGCTCTTTACAGGGAACTATGCATGCCAAAATGTGCTTCATACATGAACAGTGTGCTTGACTGACAATGGGTTTCAATACACTTTGGTGAAATTGATAACACCACACACAAATATTAAGTAAAATTGTCAATATTAAATTTATTTATTTATTTGTTTTGTAATGCTTTATTCAAAAAATTATTAGTATGGCCTACTTATATTCAACAACATTCTTTATTTCAGAAGTTTTGTTTTTCACTGAGGTTGCCACAATGCGTCATGGGATTACAGGACACATGCAATACTAAATGAAGATCTTTTTGATGAAATCTGAGAGCTTTCTGTACCTCCATTGACAGCCTACACAACTACCACTTTCAAGGCCCAGAAAGGTGGTAAAGACATCATAGAAGTAATCCAGTGGTTCGACCTCAATTTTATGAAGTGACGCGAGTGCTTTGTTTGTGCAAAAAAATCTAAATTTACCACTTTATTTACAAAATATTAATCTTCAACACACATTCACGAAAGCACCATGAAGCATGGGTGTTGTTTAAACTTCTTCTTCTAGGGTTTATTGGAGGTTGGCAAACAACGAACTGGCGCATTACCGCCACCAACTGGTATGGAGTGTGAACCAGAATATGTACTATATACATTGATTAAAAAATATATATATAGGCCTATCCACTCACTTAAATTAGTTTCTCTAAGATATTGAAGAAATAAATTATAACACTTATCTTTTGACTCCTTTCACTGAATATCTATTTAATCAAAGTGTATTTTCAGCTCTCTATACGTTTTGGATCAAATGTCTTCTTTCTCTTTCATTTTTCTGACAATATGTCATACCATGTTCTACAGTTTCTTCCTGCCCACAGAAATCACATTTCCCTGTGTTATGTTTGATGTTGTTCTGTTAACACGTGCTGGAGATTAATATTTTGTAAATAAAGTGGTACATTTTTTTGCTCAAACAAAGCACTCGCATCTCTTAAAATTGAGGTTAAATCACTGGAGTCATATGGATTACTTTAATGATGTCTTTACTACCTTTCTGGGGCTTGAAAGTGATGCTGTTGACTGTCAATGGAGGGACAGAAAGCGCTCAGATTTCATCAAAAAATCTTCATTTGTGTTCCGAAGATGAATGAAAGTCTTAGGGGTTTGGAAAGACATGATGGTGAGTAATTAATAACGTTTTCATTTTGGGGTGAACTAACCCTTTAATGCATTAACAAACAATGATCAATACATTTTTAGCAGTCTTTGTTAACATTAGTTCTTATTAGTTCATGTTAGCTCAGGTTCATTAAATAAATAATTAACAAATACAGGTAGCTTAAAACTTTTAATGCTGTCTAAATCTTTAAATTAATAAACTAAGATAAATAAATGCTTTAGAATTATTTTTCATTGTTAGTTCATATTAAAGGATTAGTTCACTTTCAAATAAACTTTTTCCTGATAATTTACTCACCCCCATGTCATCCAAGATGTTCATGTCTTTCTTTCTTCAGTCGAAAAGAAATTAAAGTTTTTGATGAAAACATTCCAGGATTATTCTCCTTATAGTGGACTTCAATGGCCTCCAAACGGTTGAAGGTCAAAATTACAGTTTCAGTGCAGCTTCAAAGGGCTTTAAACAATACCAGACGAGGAATAAGGGTCTTATCTAGCGAAACGATCGGTCATTTTCGAAAAAAACAACTGTTTATGCTTTATAAACACAAATGATCGCCTTGCACGTGCTTCCGCCAAAACCGCACTTTCGTATTCTTCAAAAAGCTTATGCTGTATGTCCTACGTGTTCCCTATTCTACTAACAGAAAAAACGGAACTGGCGCCACGTTCGTTCCGTAAGTAGAATAGGGAAATATACCTTATTCTTAGTCTGGTATTGTTTAAAGCCCTTTGAAGCTGCAATTTTGACCTTCAACCGTTTGGAGGCCATTGAAGTCCACTATAAGGAGAATAATCCTGCAATGTTTTAATCAAAAACCTTAATTTCTTTTCGACTGAAGAAAGAAAGACATGAACATCTTGGATGACATGAGGGTGAGTAAATTATCAGGAAAATTTTATTTGAAAGTGAACTAATCCTTTAACCAATGTGTTCTGTAAATATATGGACTCTAAATATAAATACATAAAATTACCATCTCTGAAAGAAGCATTTAAATGTAAATAATTTTATCCCGGTCCCTTTCAATAATTGCACCAAACAGTTCAAATGATCAACCACAAATATGAGGAAATGAAATAAAATGATTCTTTATCATTGCAAATAAAAGAAGAGGACACATTTCTGTTATCAGGAACATTGCATTTACTAATAATCATCCTATCAGTAAAGTCAGGACAGAAATGATCAGTGAAATAATGACAGAAACAGAGCCATTTCACTGTGAGCTCTCGCCAAACACTCCAGGCCACTTTTATCCAGTTCTGGCCCCCTTTCCTTTCCAAATTTGTGGCGCATTACCAAGTTTTATTAGTTTTGCTGAAACGCAGCTGAGATATATGTGGCAGAAGACAGTAATGACAGGAAATGAGGACGGGGTAAATAAAGCCCAGCAACACTGCTGGAGGTCCCGACAGGAAGTTAACTGGAGTTAACTGGTATGACAGAAGGAGGAAACCATTATGAGTTAGTTTAATTGTTTTTGACCGAGACAACATCATTACATTAAATCTGGCTAACATGAACCACATATCACCTACAACACAAAGACAACGACTTTAAACACTTCTTCTTCCAATTAGTATGTGTGTTAAGCAACACGCACATAACCTCTGCTCCCACGATGCCCTGTTAGCAGCTGACATCATCCGCTCATTACGAGGCCTGAGTTTGATGATACACTCACACCCTCATGATTAAAGCCAGTGATGGGTTTTTGGTTTGAGCGTGTGCAGCGTTAACGTCGTCAGGCTCTGATAAACGAGTGTCTGAGGATAGTGACATGCTAATCGCCATGGGCAGGGAAAGAGAGAACGGCTCCAAGCGCTAATTTTATTCATTTGCCCGTGTAGCTGTATAATTGTTTCTGTCATCCACTGAGGGCAGCCTAACAGATTTCACACCCCCAAAACAGTTACCACGGTTTTCGCTCAGATTTCTCAGAAGGCGATCATGAAAGGTGATATTATTTATCACCTGGTGTAATATCCTCTAGTGTGCAAATTGATTCACACCCCCCGCTCTTCCTCCGCAGTGTCATTTCCATAACAGATTCCACTTCAGATGAACTGAATTTAAACATTTCTGATCCATCTTGATCCAAATGCTTGGACACTTTGTATAACAAAAGGTTGCATAAGGTCTCATCATCCTCTTTAGATGAGGCATTTGTCTATGTTTAGTAATGAATTCTACCTGGACAATATATAGAGAGTTGACATCAAGGATAAAATAAAAATTGCTACTCAAGTACTAAATTTTGCTGTAGGTGATGCCAGAGTCATTTCTCCAACAGCAAATTGTGTTTTATTTGCAACACTAATGCAACAAAGTGAAATTGTTCAACTACATTTTTGTAAAGCAATTTTGCACAACCATGGCATAATTTAAATATTTTGAGCCACTAACTATGTGCTGATGTTATTTGCAACATTTTGCCACAACTGTGCAATTCATCAGTTATAAGTAAATAAAAAAAATTCTGTGAGATGGACACTGATTTGAGCTCATTTCTATTTTGTAGTTGAATTTGTGGAGGGTTTGTAAAAAATTAGGTCAGTTTGAATGTGTGTGTGTGTGTGGTTCAGGTATTGGCCTATCCTAACTTATTGGGACAAAATATCCCCACAAAATGGCAATATCCAAAATTCTTGTCCTTGTGGGGACATTTTGTTGGTCCCCATGAGGAAAACAGCTTATAAATAATACTAAGTGATGTTTTTTGAAATTGTAAAAATGCAGAAAGTTTTCAGTGATGGGTTTAGAGGTAGGGGTAGGGTTGGGGAGAGAATATAGAGTTTGTACAGTATAAAAATGTCTATGGAATGTCCCACAAAACGTGAAAATCCAACATTGTCTGTATGTGTTGACAGTGAGCTGTGGTTAGGTTGTTCTATTATATTCCATACTGGCACCGCAGTGCAGGCCTGACTGGACTAATGTCACTCAGTGCTACTGAGAGAGACTGTTTTGTTCTTTCATGGGAGGATGACAGATCTCAAATCCTGAAATGAACCAGATCACGCTTGGCAAAACGCAGGAATAGAATGTTCTTTAAAAAAGAAAAGTAAAAGGGAGGGAAAGAAAGAGAAATCTGACAATAATTCATAAAAAGACACTTTTTAAGTAGAGGATATAGGTTATTTTTGAGAGAGAGAATAAAGCTTTATTTGAAATATATAATTCAAGTTTAATTTAGTACATTTTGTCATACCAGTAAAACACTTATGCACTGACTTTAGTTGAAATGAATATTATAAAACAGATAGCTCTAACTATACATTCTGAACGAATGAGCCCAGTTTGACGTTACTGTATAAAATGCACATTAAGACATCTGTGTTCAGACATTCTGCATTAATATGCCAACAGCCTAGTCACACCTGAATCATATTCTATGCAAATCTATATATGTAAACTCTATACTTTATGCATTGTTGAGTTTGAGAATGCAGTTTCTTAGTGTTGCATTCTTAGTGCCGCCACTAGGGGTGCTAAAGCAGGAATTAGTGTAAACTATCTTTTCCTATGGTCAGTTTTCTCTTTCAGTTAACTACTTTCATATTGTGATTATGTGCTGGTCTTTGCATCATGAATGAACCAGGGGTCTTGAAATACTTGAACTGGTTTTAGTTTGAAACATGTAAAAAATGTAACGGTTGTTGCAAAAGACTGAAAAACTGTGAGATCCAAGGAAAGAGTCAACAATGTTTACTTAGACCAACAATTAGAAAAACATTGCACAGATGGATGTGTCCAGTGTGAATAGCCCCTATAATACGCACGTGACACAATGTCTACACTGCACGTGCGAGATGTGCCTTCACTCTAAAAACTGCTGGGTTAAATATGGACAAAACCAGGGATTGGGTTGTTTTCACCCAGCCATTTTTTTCAACCAATTTTGGATTTATTTTTTTAGCCAGCAATATAGTAATATAGTAAAAGGCGTGTTTTTGCTCACCCCCAAATAGGGGCAAATTTGTAGGGTATTTTAAGCTGAAACTTGACCAGACCAGAGACTTATATTACATCATGTGAAAGAGGGCATAATGGGTGCCTTTTAACCCAACCTGCTGGGTTTGTCCATATTTTACCCAGCTTGGGTTTTTTTAACCCAGCATTTTTTAGAGTG